>VUQG01043554.1:111114-122642 GCA_015106755.1 Etia nguti
CCCGGTGGCGCCAGTGTCCGGCAGCCTCGCCTCTGTCAGTGCGCCCCAGGGCAGCTGTGGTTACAATGTAGCTTGCCATCACCAGTGTGTGAATGACTGAATGTAGTGTAAAGCGCTATACAAATGCAGGCCATTTACCATATTGGTGATGATTTGAGGCAAAAATTTCTAATTTGGATTGATTCTTTCATTAGGCCTGCCTTTCATCTTCCAGTGGTCCAGTTTCCTCAGCTTCTCTCTCTCCCCTTTGGGAATCACCACATTGGTGCAAAAATACTCTCTTATGTCTTTCAAATAGTATTACCTTTGGCATTTTTCCTAAATGAAATGGAATAAATGATATTTTTACACCTGTGGCTGCTATGTTAGCCATTTGCTTCATCATGTTTACCACTCTTTATCTTGTCTTCATCATGTTTTTTGTGACAGGCTGCTAGTGACAAGTGCCCAAGGCCAGAGTTGTGTGTTATGTATAGACACAACATTGGTTCATCCTTCGAGTTGGGTGCTTTTTTATGTTTGAATCATTCATAGGTCAGTGTCATGTGGCTTAACAAACAAATAACAATCATGGTCAGGTACAACGACTGGACTGAAAATGAGTGAAAAGTGTGAAAAAGCAAAAATGTTCAAAGAAAATCTTTAAAAGAACTTTAGAAAGCCTGGAAAATTATTGCTCAAAAACACTCACTCCTTGACTGCAAAATGTAAAGAAATGAGGTACGGCTCAAGGCTTTTAAAGGTACAACAAATAAATATAAATTTAAAATAAAAGAGGCACAAAAGTGAAGCATTGGGACATGTCACATATAATTGCACAGATGCTGTTTGAGGACCACAGAACATTTAATCTAATTCTACATATGAGTGAAAGCAGAGAAACATGACAAATTACATCCAAAGCAAATCAGGAAGTAACAAAGAGACATAACACTGAAACATGAAGACACAGAAACGCGATGAAGACTAACAGTAAACATGATGGTGGGTGAACACAGCAGGCACAGGAATAAAATAACACAGCGATTATTACATGTTAGAGTTAACATTTTTTGTTTTAAAAAGAAATTTCATCCAGATGTGGTGCAAGACAAATGATCGTGGGTTCACAAAAATCCCCTTTAAACTTCAGCCGCCCACATATCACCTCCAAAATCTGGATCCTTGTCTTCTAGAAGTTATGCCTTTTTCTTTATCAGGTGCCAATATAAAACCACAAAAATACTGCAAATGTAAGAAATAGATGATATATTAAAATGATGGTATTTTGGCAGAAATAATAATTTAATGTGAATAGATATGTTATTAAAAAGAAGACAGCTTTGCCTTCTTTTTAGGCAGTATGTCAAGTTGCTTCAAACCAGTGAATGGAACGATTGTCTTTGACAATAAACGGGCAAAAGAGATATAAAGTGCTGTGCATCGTTAAGGAGAAATTATATGCAGTGTTTTAAAAGAAATCAATTTGACCTGAGAGAAAACTAAGAAACTGCAATGAAAATAGGCACTCTCAATTTTACAGTTCACCTTCGTGATTAATTTACCTGTTACAAGTGATTACAATGAGCCTTACATCACTAATCCCATATATTTAACTGCTGTTGCAGGCTCATTAATTACAAAACAGCCTTTCCTATTATCTTTCTCATCCCCAAAACAGTTTGAAGATGGTATGTGACGCACTCACATTAAACACAATGAACATTGTTTGTCACAATATTTAATGATCTTACCACCTGCATCTGCAAAAATCATTAGCGGTGTTATTGGCCTGCCGTGCTGAGGTGTTACTGGGCTCGGACTAATATGAGCAGTGAGTATGCAAAACCATGTTCTCTATCAGTCTTTGAACAGTGTGTTGTCTCTCGTCACACCACCAACTAAGATGCACAGCCACTGTCAGCATCAATTCCCAAGCTGATGAGATCTCTGTGTTTGTGTGTGTGGGTGCACATGCATATGTGTGTCTAAGCCTTTTGTTTATTAGGCTTTGATAGACACCTCAATATGTTTGCCCACGTTGACATTGTCGTTGGCAGGCTCTGAGGTGATCGTATGATATTGGTTTAGTATTTGCGAACATTTGTAGTTTGACATCAGCCACCCACATCAGTCTCCTATTTAGTCTGCTTCTGTTTTGTCACTCATAGAGAACTAAATTTAAAGCAGGACTCTGATCCACAAGTTATGAGAACCCTATTTAAAATAATGAGATAATGAAAGATATATTTGACCTTAAAAGATAACGATGTTCAACAATTCAATTCAATTCAAATGTATTTATACAGCGCCAAATCACAACAACAGTCGCCTATAGTCGCTTTATATTGTAAAGTAGACAATACAATAATACATACAGAGAAAAACCCAACAATCATATGACCCCCTATGAGCAAGCACAAGCAACAGTGGTAAGGAAAAACTCCTTTTTAACAGGAAGAAACCAGAACCAGGCTCAGGGAGGGGGGCCATCTGCCATGACCGGTTGGGGTGTGAGAAAAAAGAACAATATGTTGTATGACCCACCTGACTAGGCTAGACTGTAGTGCCATGTAAATAAATGATGTGACCCCATGGGTAGATCATCATGATCACAGTCCTGGACTTGCCACAAACCCACCTACCTACTTATACACAGAATATAAGTCAGAGGGTCAGAGGGCCCGGTGGCGCCAGTGTCCGGCAGCCTCGCCTCTGTCAGTGCGCCCCAGGGCAGCTGTGGCTACAATGTAGCTTGCCATCACCAGTGTGTGAATGTGAGAGTGAATGGGTGAATGACTGAATGTAGTGTAAAGCGCTTTGGGGTCCTCAGGGACTAAGTAAAGCGCTATACAAATGCAGGCCATTTACCATTTACACACTTCATGTACCTTTCCTAAGCACGCAGAATTTGGTGGGACAGAAACAGAAGGCAGGATCCATTACTCTAAAATTTTATTTGTCATGTTGACATGTTAAATTACTGCTTTTCTATTACATTCTTTAAATGGCATAAACAGCACAAGATAACGTACATCTTAAGGAGTCAAACACATTTTAATCCAAAGAAAAACACAATGAAAAATGTCCTGCTACGACCACCAACTGTCCTCTGGCATTCTTTGGTGAAAAGTCATTGATCAAGTCGCTGAAATCCAACTCTGAGACGGTCTTGTTTTAGTGATATTAAATATACAATCAAACCCCTTTTTCCTCCACATATGTGGTCATCTACAGCCAACCTTCCTCTGTGTTGGTCTGGCATACGTCACAACCTTTGAGTTGTCTCAACAAAACCAATTGCCTAAAGGACTTTTGTGTTAGCTTTCCCGCACAATAAAATTATGTTTTGCATTACAGTGTACCATCTATAAACTTAGAGAAACACCGCCAAGATTCATTACAACCTTTCCTGAAGCATGTGGTGCCCAACACCAGGAAAAGACGGTTTATGGAGGCATTTCTTTTAATTTGTCTGTTTCACAGAGTGGCTCTGTTGTGCAGTAGTTTACACATTTGCCTAAGAAGTGAAAGAGCCCTGGTTTTATTCCAGGAAGAGATAATCTCAGGGGAGTTCTATCAGGAAGTGTATCAGGTGTAAAAACTCTGCCAAATTGAACATTTGGGGCTATCTGCTATGGCGACCCCTTTTAAATAAAGGCAGCAGCTGAAAATACCTTTAAATGGAGTGATGAATGAATTATAATGAGACTGTTCTTGTGTACCAAGACATAGGACATTATACCAAAATGAAAAACTTTGATGGGTAGATTTTATCAGTTTCTCCTCCTGCTTCATCCAGTCTTCATGCCAAGCTGAGGTAACCACCAGGATCCATAAAGGATTCAAATTTACTGCAACACATGAGCAACACATTCATCTCAAAATAAAAATTGCAAATGTTAGAAACATGATGATGGTCAAAGCTAGCTAGCTAGCCATTAGCTATCGAGCTAACTATAGCTAATTGTTTCTTTAAATCTGACCGGTAGATAAATCAAGCTTGTGGAGCCGCATAGTCAGCGCATGACATCTGTTTCTACAATGCATACCATTTTATTAAAAGAGCCATTAAAAGTATATATTAATATAAGAATTTTGTCCTTTTTTTCCCAATAGTATTCATGTTGCTGTTAGCATTTCTGGTGGGCAGCAGTTCTTTGTTTAAAGAAACAATTTCTGCTAACATATCATCCTGAATAGTTTGAAATAAAGCTTCCCTAAAGCCTGATGCATTTGATAGAACCATTCCTTTTTATTATTTGCAATAAAATCTCTTAATTTTCACACCAGCTATTAATTTGCACCCACTGTAGGTCCTTTTTCCAAAAGTAGATTATTAACTTTTTTTCTTTTTTACATTTTTATTTACGTGTTAATATTTATAGTTTTAATAGAAGGTTATGCTCTTTCACTAATAATGATTCTGTTTTAATGGGGAATTTGTCTTAGAACTCAAGTGGGGCAATAAAAATTTTAATTAACTGAGCTTTTACAAGCTAAATGTTTGGATTATAAACACTGATTGCTAACTGTGGCTATAAAATTAAAGTTATGGAGTATAATCTGTAACACCTCCCTTTTTAAATGCACTGGAGTTAAAGTAGTCCATAAAGCAGCATGTACAGTACAATTAAAACTGGAGGATCTGTGATGTGTCCTTCTAGTAAAAGTATACTGTAGTTTGTTTTCATAATCACGTCTCTTATCCCATCCTGCTTAAGACAAACTTACTAAGAACATTGTAATCAGCTCTGACTCTCATTTTCTCTCCCCACTGAACTTAATCTTCCATTTATTTGACCAAATCACAACAGAAACATTAATAAAATTCCAGGGAAAGGTTTATTTTTCAGAACTCTGTGCCCTCCTGCTTGCTTGTTTTTGGTAACACAAGCTTAGCATTTACATTCCTGGTTCTATTTGTATTTGAAAACCTCTGTTTGGCCTGATCTCCACCTTTGCAGATTCTGTAGTTACACCCACAAGTCTTGTGATGACATAATGTGGAAAAGTCCTAATGCTCTTGGGACTTTCAGAATAATCCAAGACACACAAGGAGCAGCATGGTACTTCACCTATTCAGTCCTGGCAGTAAAAATAATCACTCCTTTATTTTATGGTAAAAAGTATGTTATGTGAGACTATTATGCTCCCTTTAAATAGAAATGTAAGTACTATGGTAAATTAAGAGAGAGACTGATTCATGGATTAACTGAATATTGGACTTACTTAACTCAAGAAAAAAAAAAAAAAAAGTTTGGTTGTTGTCCATATTGCTTGCTTACTTTTTCCAAACATCTTTAAAACTTGATTAGTTATTTTAAAAGCGTGCAAAAGCAAAAAGTTTTTACTTTAACTTGTCTGTCATAAGAACTCACAGTTGAACACAAATGCAAGACAGTGATGTCAAACAATAAAAATATTTTGCTAATGAGAGATATTAACAAAAGAGCATTACACTAAGTTGGCAGGAAAGTCCAACAAGGGGAAAAACTAAATTCAGGAAAATGTTTCCAGTAAGGCACAGGCTGGAAAACAGGTTAGGTACATGGCAGGAAAAAAAGACAAACCAACCGACAATTTACACAGTTGAGTGAAGAAAAGGAAACAGTTGGGAGCAGTGCACAGGAGTAAAAGTACCAGAGAAAAATAATTAAAGCCAATTACCAATATTAAAAACAACTCGAAACAAAGAATGTAACAATCAAAACAGAGGAAGACAACAGCATAGAAAAAGAATACTAGAAAAATATGAAGACAAGAAGGAATATAAACATCAATAATGTCAGTAGACTGGCGACTTGTCCCTGCCTTTTGTCCAATGAGAGCTGGAATAGACTCCAGGTCCTCCACTTACCTGAACTGAATAAGCAGTTAAGAAAACACAAATACAACACAAGAACCCAGAACATGATAATACTAAAATAAATAAGGCTGTTGATGTTTTTGATTGATTTTCTATTAACCTCACTTTCACTGAGCCATTCTTTCTGCCACTGAGTATGAAATCAAATGGAAAAGCGAAGGCTTGATTGCACAGCAACAGAAAGAGTACAGCACTTCTGCTTCCCCCTCTAAGTGTTGGTGTTTTTCTCCATGTATTACAGCTGAAGTGGTTGATGCTGGAACAATTAAAGTTACTGGGAAAACAACCTGGGAAGAAGTGAAAAAAATACCCTGATGCCAGACAAGGTATAAGTGAGGAGGATAAGAGGCAGAAACTAAAAGTAAACAAAGAATGAACCTCAAACAGGCATCCACTAAAGGACTATAAACAGGCAAACACAGATACTACAGCTTTCATGTGAAATATCATGACATGCATGCATAAAAAAATTCAAGAACATTTTGTATGTATTGTATTTTCTAGTTCTTCCTGCCTCGTTTTATAATGTTAGATTACATGCAACATTAATAACATTAATTAATTAACATTAATTTAGGTGCAGGGCTTTGGTGACATCACAACTACAATAATGCAATGAAATAATATTCAAAAACAGGAAACTGGTATTTTATTTTGTAATAGATACCTAGATTCGGATATTTCTCAGGAATTAGTGGAATTGAAAGGAGTATTAATTTTGCCATTAGATTTACAAGGCGTGCAGAAACATATTATTTCTAAAATGTTTATATTAGCTTTATCTGCAGAGTATTTAAAAAGTCACACATACTAATACACTTACAGAGTTAAAAGGTAATAATGCAGTCTGTAAATATTGTGCTTAGAGCTTTTTTTCTGATGCTCTAAAGTGGCTCAACCTGTACATGCCAAAGACATCGAGGCATTCAAGTGTTAATTAAAAATAATCGTAGCACTAAAGGAGAACTCATTAGTATTTATCCTTTGGGGACTATCTGTCAACTCAAGTGAGTTTTATTTATATAGCTTAATATTACAAATTTGCCTCAGGGGGCATGTAGTACCCTCAGTTCACAGATTGCCGAGTAAGATAGAAAAAGTGGATGTAGGTTTATGGGTTATATTTTCTGGTAATTAATATTTCTGTGGAATCTGCATGGAAATTTAGCTCGTGTCACATTTTTGTATGCAACTGATCCAGTTGCTGTCAAGATAATTAAGAACTAACTAAAGTGATGGACCAGTCTATGGAGTATGAAGAGTGTTGTTGGGCGAGAACATGCAGTCTCAAAGGTGGGGGTGGGAGGGTTAAAGGGTTAATGAAGGGAATAAATTAGTTAAAAAGAAGAAGAAAAAGCAGTGTGTCATCTTGTTTAAAGTCCTTGGCTTAGGCGTGGGGTCATATCCCTCCCTCTGGAGGCTCTTTGGCTCTAAAAAGAGCTGAGTGTTAGGGTTGGGTAAACTCAAAGGGAGTAAAGACTCTTCAAATGAGTATGAGTCACAACTATGGGTTCAGTCACCAGGATATAAAATGTAACCAGTGTCCTCTCACGGAGCTAACGAGCGCTAGGTTGTGACCCGTGACCCTTAATGTGGTAAAGGTCACTACGCTCATGTGAAATTAAGAGCTATTAACAGACAGGTCATTGCTAATGAGGACCCCTGTCTGGATGTCCGAGGAGCGCTCAGCCTGTGGAATGTGGACTCCTCGTGTGCTCAGGAAAAAGTTATCATGACAAACTCCTGCGAGGCGTGATGAGGTGGCGTTGCAATACACATCACACTGCATTTTAGGAATTTAATTGTGCTCTGTGGGACTTGCAGTGAATGCAGGTTTTGCTCATTACAAACAGCAGTAGTTGCGTGATAGTAATGCTGTAATGATGAGGGAAAAAAAGACAACAAACATCTTTTTCCCTTCAAAGATGAAGCATAGCTTCTGTTTGCCGCAGGACGACACAAGTCACTCTGATCTGTGATCTCATGAACTGTTCCCTTGATTTCAGAAAAATTTTGTGCTGATATTCAGCCTCCAGTGGTTCATTAGTTGTTCTTGTTTTTTTAAACATTTTCTCCGGTCTTTTTTTTATAGCACCAACAGTGGACCATGAATTTCAAGTCTTTGTGGTACACTTATTTCTGTGTACACGAGACAAAGTGTACACTTGGTCACTACTTTTTTGGTCAGATATTAGTCTGTAAGTCTACAGTAACACTACTGCAATGTCTAATGCTTGAGTAGATCCAATTGAACAATCTGCACTAGGCACAAGGTCCATCACAAGTGGAAGAAATGAGGTCCTGCTGCTGTTGATTAGGTTGGTTCTTAATAATAATAATAATAATAATGATAATAATGTATACTTTATTGATCCCCGTGGGGAAATTCCTCTCTGCATTTAACCCATTCACTCAGTGAATGGGTTAAATGCAGAGGAGCAGCGTGTAGGGACGGTACCTTGCTCAGGGGTACCTCAGGGTAGCCGTTCAGGGGAATCGAAACCAACACTTTACCTACTGAGCTATCCCTGCCCCTAACTTATTTCTCTTATTTCTCTTATCAATCCCCTCTAAATAAAAAAAACAGTTCCCTTTTTATTACCCTTATTATATCACTTGATAATTAATTACTAGGTTGCATTACCCTTTACCTGAATGACTATTAAACAGCTTTCATGGCAGGTATGAACAGTGCTCCAAGACCTAAGTAGCAAAACAAAATTATCACATGGCTAATTAGCATATCATTACATAATGCACATTACCAACCGCTGTTATTTATACTATATATGAGATACTTGCTGTTTATACTTGCACAAATTGTGCTCCTTAATTTAAAAAATGGTTTAACAGAGTCTCTTTTGAACAAAGTATTTCATCACAGCTTGGTTACTATTAGCTCCCTACAGCTGGCTACAGTAATAACGGAATCCCTCCATTTCTCAGTCATGGTTGTCACATAATTCCTCTGATGTGTTTCTGTTACATAGTCTTACTGTTTTGTGCAGGGTGGCTGCAATTAACTTTAACAACATGTAGCTATGATCAACGCCTTGATGACTAATGTAATAAGAGCTTACCAAATGTGGCAGCAGCTCAGACAGCTCGTGTACGTGTCTCGGTTTCAGAACCATTACACCCCTACTCTTGGTGGAGCATCATGTTCCAGCCAGTGTGGGTGTTGTTTGGCCTATTTCAAGCCCACACTGACATTTCCTTTTGGGTTCCTTTTTCTTTAAAAAAATCTTTTATACGTGTCATATTGCATGTTCAGCTAATACAGTACTGTTCGAAAGACTCGAACGGTCCTTATTTTTAAATACTTTGCTAGGAAAAATGGGAAATAGGTGCAGCGATTTATTGAAACATATGCAAACATACATGGAAAGACAGTATATAGAGCAGACTTTGTGCAATTTTAACAAGCTTTAAAGTCAATATTTGATATGACCACCTTTATTTTTCAACACATCCTGAACTCTCTGAGGCAAGCTTTCTTGTAATTATTTTTTCTTTAGTCTTCAGGAATAGTTCTCCAGGCTTTTTCAAGGACATTCAAAGCTCTTCTTTGGATTTTGGCTGCATTTTGTTCTGTTCTCTGTCAAGATGATCCCACACTGCTTCAATAATATTGAGGTTCGGCCTCTGGGGACGTCATTCCATTACTGATAGTGCTTCATTCTGTGCTTTTTCTATCCATGTATGCTTTCACTATATTGGCAGTATATTTGGGATCATTGTTATGCTATTAAAACAAACAAACAAAAAAAAAAAATCAAGCAATTGCCAGATGCTTTGCAGTTATTATTTCATGGTGGATCCATTCTACCACCTGCTGAAACACAAACTCAGACCATGACAGAGCCTGAACTGTGTTTTAGAAATGGCTCCAGACACTCACTGCTGTACCTCTTTCCTGACCTCCTAGGTATGTATTGACAATGATTTGAACCAAACATTTCACTTTTGGATTCGTCACTCTATAAGATCTGTCAGCACTGATTTTCAGTCCAGTTCTTGTGTAATTTGACATACCTCAGCCTTTTCTCCTTGCTTCCCTTCCTTAAGAATGACTTTTTGACAGCCACCCTTCCACTGAGACCATTTCTGATGAGGCTTCAGTTAACAGTAGATAATTCAACTGAAGGGCCAGATGCTTCTCTCAGGTCTGTATCAGGTCTTTGCTGGATTTTTTCCCCTACTTCTTAAAGAAATGACTTTCACATACTGTTCTTTTACTGTAGATAGTTTTTAGGCCTGCCACTTCTTTTTTGTCCTCCTCTTGTCCACTGACAGGTTGCTAGTAAGAAACTGCCTAAAGATACAGTTTAAGACTAGTTCTTTGTTCAGTTATCTGTTATGTGGAGTCATAACGCTGCTACATTCTTTGAATTAGGTGTGTGTTTTGCGCTTGAATGATTCATAGGTCAGTGTTAAGTGGTTTAACAAAAAAAGTCCTTTGAAAATGATCAGGTACAAGAACAGAAAAGAAAATGAGCATCGACCTTAAATCTTTTGTCAAAGTTGGGAAAGGTCAACTTGTGGTCCACCCACTTCATATCATTTATGCTCCAGGTAGCTGAAATTCATTCACCTTTAACAGTCTCTGGTCAGTATGCTGCCGAAAGACTTTTAGATTAAAAATACAAAGACATTATTGTAGAATATTTCTCATTTAGCATATATTTTTAGCAAACTTATACAAACTTGCAGACTCTGACAGCATATTTTCTTCATCAACTTCTTCAGTGATTGGCAGAAGGGAGTTAAAGAAATGCCCTAACTTAAAACAGTTTTGCCTATTTAATATGTGAGATATCATTATTACGTTTCCTTTTCTCTGAATCATTATTGTGCATCCATGGCTAAATGCTCCCATATGTGCTGTTCCCAGACCTGGTGTGTCTGTGATTTAATTTTCTCCATGTGAATGTAGCTACTGTCTTGGCTGATACGGACTAATTGGATTCGGAGTATCTCATTGTGATTATTTGATTACAGTTCATTACCCTGTGAACTCACACCACCCTGAGCTGCAGATTTTCAAGCACCAGGAGGTGCTGCGGGTCATACAGGGGTCCATCACTTCCTGTGAGGTCTAAAGTAAGGCAATGATGATGTCTCTCCTTCAGTTGCTGGTGTGATTTCATAGAGAACACACCAGAATAGGATGATTATGGGTGGGAAAGCAAAGTGAGTGCAGACTATGTTGTGTGTTGATCCTTTTACCAGAACAACTATGTGTTATAAGATAGTATAATATAAGGGGAATATAGAAACTGTGGATTGTAGACAGTGGTGGGGGTAAAGATTAAGATGGAGGCTTGCATGGGGCTCTGAGTGACCAGGGTGAGGTGGAGATGTTAGAACTTGGTTGGATTAATAAGAGTCCTAAAGGCAGAATGAGAGAAGAGCACTGAAATTGAAAGCACACAGAAGGCAGGCAACAAAATGATTGGACTAGAGTAATGATGTCAGCAGTGAGGTTGACAGTGTGGGAAAGAGGAAATGATGATCAGAATAGACTAGCAGACTATCCTAACACCAAGGAAAGCAGACAGATGATTGATTACAGATCTTCCTTATTGACTTTGTTTGTGTGTTGGGTGTTTCCCTGTTTTGTTTTTTTTTTTTTTTTTTTTTTTTATTTTTCCCTTTTTTTTTTTTTTTTGTTTTACTT
>VUQG01043555.1:8468-39182 GCA_015106755.1 Etia nguti
CCACCCACTCCTGAAGAAAATACTAGGGGCCTTTAACATCTCCACTATATTCAGCAGCCAATCACAGAGTCTGTCGTCCTGTTGTCTGGCACTGGGATAGTCGAGTAATGTGGGTTTATTGTGGAAACTTAATGAGAGCAGTCAGATCGTTAAGTGCGGCTTTAAAATGTCCCCTCACTTTAGGGAGGCGGCCAAGTGCTGTTCAGATTGGCAAGAAAAAAAAGCAGCTACATGTAAACCACCATAGCTAAAACTTAATGTCGTCACAACAACCATTTCTACCCATAGCAGGAGGATTTTAGTGCAATGACTCCACAAACATTTGCTAATAAATCAGCACAGCTGTTGCTGAATCGCACCAGCTTATCTTCCTCAAAGATGCTTAACGTAGCAAATTAATATGCAAATTGGCATATGACAGTAACACACACCAGTTTTACAACACGAGATCCACCAGCGGGGGTCATTTTGACCTCATCCTGCAGCAACAGCAGCGATGGCACAGATGTCATTTCTCGAAGAAGTTCAGTTATTAATTTTCATCTAATTGCTGTATTTATAAGCAACATTTGACAAAGTAATGGTTTAAGTTTTAGGGATTTAATTAGTTTTAAAATGATTTAGATGATTTCATTACTGATTGTTGAGGTATATATAGTTTATAATTTACTAATAAACAAAGGGTACAAAAACAACACAATACCTAACACATGTAGATAATTAAGTTTTAGTAGAAGAAGAAAAGTATGGAATTGTTGTTCTTTTAAAACAATGAGTCATATTTAATTAAGATAAATTAAAGAAGGTATTAAAAACAGAGCGCTCACTGTGAAACAGATTGAGCCGGTCACGTGCCTACATTTTACAACTGACTTCACAGTTGGCTACAGCAAAATAAGAAACACGTTAATTTAATTTAATACATTCATTGTTGCAAAAGCGCAACAGCGACAGTTTATTATTTCGTCCACATCTGGCTGCTCTTTCAGCCAGACCTCCCTCATCCACCATTCACACTGCTCTGTCTCAGTCTGCAGCCCTCCTTAACTTTCCTGAACTCTCCTGTTCGAGCGTGAAACCCGTCCACTCCATCTGATCTACTTCAGATTTGACCCATCCAGCTATCTCTGGCTCATGCTGAGTAGGCTTTGTATCAAAATGTGTGTAACCTGTATGTTTTGGCAAACAGGGATTTACATTAATCTCGATGGGGTCGAAATGATGGCCTCAACATTTTCAAACAATCATATTTCTTTTTCCTTTTTTTGGCCAACACCCCAAAGTTCACTATGTGATAAATAAACCCATTTGATATCTGAAAATTAAAAAAAAACTAAACGTCTGTTATTAAATGCAGAATATCCCATCTTTCCATTCGCATGTACTCGACGGCACCCATACTCCTAAACTGCTTTGGATGCAGTGTGAGGCGGCCATGACCCTTTGCAGTCGCCCATTCAGCACAAGAGCATATTAAGGTGAGTGTTTTCCTCCGAACGGGAACGAGCTGCTGCAGAAACATAAAGAACGTTAAATAAATACGTTGACTTTAGCGCAGAGAGAGAGAGAGAGAAAGGCAGGGATGTCGCAGATGGTCCATCAAAAGCCAGTTTAAGCAGCTTCTCGGGCTGACATCAATTTTTATAAATGTGCAGTCCCGCGCTCCTTTCATCAAGCCACTGTGACTTGTGTATAATGTCCACTAACTAAGCAATTAACATTATAGCAGGTTGATAGAGCTATACTTATAAAGTTTAACAACTTTACTGTCTACATTATATTTTTCTTAGAGTACAGATGTGAAAGTGAAACAAGCTAAACTTCTTCTTTTACAGCTTTTTTTTTTTTTGCCTGACTTACCGGTGAGTGGATGGGTTTTGGCTGGGTGGGAGTGCCTTCTAGAAGAAGAGGAAGAGGAAGATGATGAGGAAGAAGAAGGACTTGAATCTTCTTTTAGACCAAGTTCATCTTTGAGTGAGCTGAACAGTTCCTCATGTCTTTGCTGCTCATCCAACAAAGACATTTTCCCTCTGCTGGTGGTAGCTCCTGCTGGGACTTGCCCCTGCCCATTCTGTCCTAACCCCACAACAAGGCCTGTCCCCTGGGTGCTCTGTCCGTGGCCTCCCCTTGACCAGTCCATGGAGCTCCTGGACTTTTTGGAGTTCTGATGTGGGATTGTTGTTGACGATGATGTGGTTGAAGGGGGTGGTTGCATTGAAGCTGTAGAGGAAGAGGGTGTATTCCCTGTCTTCTTGTCCACACCTGTGTCTGCTCCTCCTCCACCTCCTACTGCTCCACCAGTTCCTCCTCTCAGGGCTTCGTTAAAAAGCTGGGATGGCTCCATGGCGGGTCTCTCTGTCGCTGACGTGGTCTGGACTTGCTGCAGGTTGCTGTTCGCTGTTGTTCCTTTGGGGATTCCCACCAAGTGGCTCTGGTTGGAATGGCTGGTTAACAGGTCTTTCATTTCTTCATACGAGCCCAGCGTGTTCTGGACACGATTGGCCAATGCATCACCTTTATTAGTCTGAGAGGAGAGAAGGAAGACAAAAAAGACAAGGGGGAAGGGAGATACAGAAGAGTATTAATTAAGCCTTCCATTCTTCCTTTTTCTACAGGTTTGATGAAAAGCCCTCTTTACTCATCTGGAAAAGAATAGTGAGAGATAGATAGGGTGACCACTGACCAGACATCAGGATGAGATGATTAATTAAATACATGCCACCCTTAAGAGGGTCCAGTCCAGGCTGGAGTAGTAAAATTAATGGGGCAGGAATCATTATTAGCCTGACCCCAGATTCTCAGGCAATAATGGCTTGGAGGACAGTGCACGTTTTACTGATATATGAAGGTAAAGCTCTTTAGCTTCTACCTGGTAACTTGGAGATGTTCCTCAGAATAGCTCAGCAATACCTTTGGTTTCAGTCATTGACAGATTCTTGTAATGATCAAACTACACGATTTGATCATTTGGCATTTTAAAAAGGACAAGGGTAATCAGCAGTGGTTTCAGCGCTTCTATTTTTGGAACCGGATTCTTGCAAAACGTCAGGAAAGAGGAGCAGGGAAAAAAGTGAAGGCCAGTAGATTTTTATCCTATCCATTGACATTTCCTTTTTCTACCAGAGTTACAAATTGCGTAGCAAATATTAATCATGGGCCAAGTCTGAATTATGCAAGATCTCCAGCCTATAATTTACGTGTGACATTTCATCATGAACTGCAGAGGAATGATGAACAATCGAAACACTGAATGAGATCAATGTCAAATGTGGCCCTGTAATTTTATTGTACAACAGTCTTGAGGTTTGCTCAACAGATTTTCTCAGGTAGTTGACAGCCTGCACTCGTCTAATCAGCCCTGTGCTAACATTAAAAGGTAGTGTCAAATAAATGTGAGGTTGAAACGTGAGAGTAAAAAAACAACCTTTATCTAATTTTCGAGCCAAGGTGAAACTGCTTTATTTGGAGAACTCAGTGAATTCGTGAATAATGAATATGTAAGGTGAAGGCCCTAGAACGAGTATTTAAGTAAAAAATACATAAAACAAACAATATAATATATAATTATAATAATGATAGCAGTTGTGCAGATCTGTGTGAGGTTTCCATATATCTTTTATTCTCCTCAGACATATAAGACTCTTGGCTACATGTTGATGTGTCCATGTGTGTGGTTTTGTTTTTCCAATGCTAACAGCTTCAGTCAATAACCACATAATGCTGTAATAACATGCAATGATCCATGGAGAGGTCTTATTGCTGAAGAGGGAATTATAAGTGCTTGTGCGCATGCGTGCGCAAGTGTGTGTGCCACTTCACAACATTACAAATTAGTATAACACCACCCCAGTATTTGCTCTAATAGAGGGCCGTGTAAGTACCATTTGATAATAATTGCTATATTGTGGTGCCCCCTTTTTTTTAATCATCACTGGTTTGACAATGGTTTAAGAAGCAGGCAGAGCCAACTTTCTCTTTTTTTAATTTCGGCCAGTCACACAAACATCAGGTTAAACTATTACTAACTAAACTCACCACCAACAACAAGAACAGGAAAAGTAAAAACCCAGTTTACCATGAGGTCCATAATTATCTGGACAATTACATTTTTTGTAAAATCAAACTGTCAATATATGATTGAAATGCAGACTATTTGATTTAATCGGTAAAATGGGTTTGACAAAAGTATTGCATGGGCTGTTTAGGAATTATTGGTATTTTTATACATTTCTGAGAGGCTCAAAAGTGACTTAAAAATCATATTATTCAACACACTCTTAGAGTAGCCAAATCACGCCGGGCTTCTGAAAAATGAAGAAGGTCAGCATCGTCAAAAGGCACTAAAGACCACAGAAGATAACTTTACCAAATATATCTAAGAACACCCTCAAAGAGGTAGGTTTATCACAGTCAAAGGCTACATTGTAGAGACACCTTCATAAATGGAAAGACAGAAAGTTTACAACAAGGTGCAAACTGTTGGTGCCACACTGAAGACCAGATTAGACTTTTTTTTTAAAACATAAAACAATTTCGGAAAAAAGTCTTTGGAAAGATGAAACCAATGCTAACTTGTAGCATAATGATGGGACAAGAAAAGTATGGAGAAGGATAGGAACGATTCATGATATGAAAGCGTACCACATCACATGTCAAACATAGTGAAGACCATGTTATGTCATGGGCAAGTATGGCTGCCAGAGCTATACTCTCTGCTCAGATTCAGCCAAATGTCACAAAGCTGAGTGGACAGCTTGGATCAAAAGTAATTATATGTGCTGTACTGGCAGTTCACCAAAATACCAACAATGTATAGCCCAATGGGGATGGCGCTCTATGGGTAGGTAGAATGCTCATTCGTTGAAAAGCTATTGGCAGGAAAGGAAAAAGGAAAAAACGTGACTTCCATCTTTCCAGATAACACAAGGCTCTAAGCTAGCATATTTAAGCATCTTTGAAGTCTAAGCCAAAGGACCAACAACAAGAGTAGCCCATCTACGGTGTTTCCACATATTTTGACACTGTTCCCTGGTGTCACACATGGTACACTCCTATAACTCTACATAGGACCAATGAATAACCAGCACCCAACCATCTTTACTGAACATCTCTGCACAGGGTTACACTTAGAGGTTTGCTATGGTTACACTAATCAAGAAGTTAATAGAACTGATTCTTATGATACTGTGTGTCACAAAAACCATCAACTCGAACCTATGTGAGTGGAAGGACCATTCATCTTTTCCTCACTTCACTGTATCCTTCATTTTTATACTCTAACAAAGCAGGAAAACCATGAAAATACAAAAATTAAACAGGGCAAAGAATCAAGCCTTATTTACAAAAGATTCACGCAAAAAAAGGACAGAATTGCATTCAAATAATCTTAACAGATGTAATTTCTGTGTGCGCACACTCACACACTGGCACGCAAACACTACACACCGTGAAGTTAGCTGTGAATAAATTAGCCCATCTCTTCTCCATCTCGGGCTCATGAATAAAAGATCTGGTGGCTGAAGAGGAACAGAAAACACATTTACAGAGAGGCAAAATGGAAAACAGAGGAGAAGGAGAGGATGAATACCTATGTGCGTATGGATCTGTGTGTGTGTGTGCGTGTGTGTGTGTTAGCGTGTGTATGAATAGATCATCCCAAATAGCTGCTAACGGCATAACACTCTTTAACAGGATTAGAAGAGGGATTAGCTAATAGCTGACAGAGAGAATGAATACTGGAGAGAGGGAGAGAGAAAAGACAGAGGCAGAGTGATGGACAAACAGGAGATACGCAGGTACAGAGACAAAAACAGAGACTGGTGGTGGACAAAAAAAAAATTAAAATGAAGGCGAGTGGAGCCTGAAATAACTAAAGTTCTACAAATTGTATAAGTGATGATTATAAAGTGATGATACCGATCTATAGGCTGCAGTTCGGTACATTCACACAGATGAAGTGCAGCAAGGTTGCGCTGGCACTGGTTAAGCCAGTATGAAGTAAAGCCAGCATTAAAAAAATGAAATATTTGTGTGGTAAATAAATCAGAAGAAGAAAGTGGCAAACTGTGCCAAAGCCATTTTTCAACTTTAGCAGCAGATAAAGTAGGAAAACACAAGTAGGAAGAGGATTACTTAGAAAGAGCTGGAAAATGAACCAAGTACACATGTTCTGACCAAAACCCCTATTATCGGAATTATTTTGCCTTCATTTATTGTTTGCCTATTAATAGGTTTACGACACGGCCAAGCGACATAACATCAATAAGTTTCCCAAACCTTGTATATGCTTTCTGGGTTCAGAAAAAGCTTTTACTCATTGTCTGTCACCAAAATTCCATGAATACAATTTGGCTTAACAACACTTCCAGAAGAAGTTTATTCAATTCTCTTTTATTAGCATCCATGTTTGTCCATCAGTGGGATAGCCTGAAAGTGAAAGATATGTGTTTTGTGTTATAAAAATACATTGTAAGAATACTTCTTGAACTAATGGTCAAAACCTCCATGTGGTAGATTAAACAACCGAATCATGATTATGAAATTCCCCAAATCCTGACACTCTGAAGGAGGAATTTAAAGAATCTTGTAAGTGGACATAAAAATGTTGACACTGAACTTAATCATATCTTGACACGCCCATATGCAGACTCTTGTCTGGTTACAGGACTGTATTAAATTGCAGGAGTTCTGCCCTAAATGTTCTATACTGGAATGTTTATAATTGTATCCAAATCACTGTGTAAATCTCAGCATAGTATTTTTTTGTGCTTTTTGGTTTAACTTGCAAACTTACTTAATCTTTGATCATATTTGTAGTAATATTAATCATAATTAATATTGATAATGTAATAATATTGAGACGGTTTGCACTGGCAGCCCGTGTGGAGGGAGGAGGAGGACCCAAATGCAGACACTTGGAACAAAACTGGGAAAAACTAAATGCTAAACACAAGAGATAAAGAACAAAACCTTGAACATGATAAAAACCTGAACATGGAGGCGTGGAAACATGACGAGAACTCAACAGACGACCTGACAAAGAATGAATGAAAACTCACAGACTAAATACAGACAGGAGGTGATCAGGGGAAGTGGAAACACACGGGAAACACAGCTGATACAAATGAACATGACACCACAGGGGAAGCAAAACTAAACGCATTAAACATAGAACACAAGACCGCCAAAATAAAACAGGAAGCAGAGAGATGTAGACCTAAGACACACATGCTTGACATAACACCGGGGAAATAGAAAAAGGAGATGGGACACGGACACAACTAAGAAACAAATACAGAGTGCATGGCAGGCTGGGGAACACACATGACAGATGGGGAAGACATGGAATGAGACACAAGGGGAATCTAATAAACAATGAGCTATAACAGGGGAACCTAGGCAATATAGAATAACCTCAAGGCTAACTAAATGATTTAAGCCTAAACCATAATACAAAATAATATCAAAATACAAGAAAACTCAAAACGCTGGGTCAAATGACCCAGGACCATGACAAATATTTCTAGAAAACCAATATTGATAAGAACTTTATTATTTAAAAATAGAATTTTTCTATGCTGGAGCATGACCACTAGTCAAAACAAACTCATCGCGCATTGCTTTGTCGCTGACGGTTAGTCACTAGCTGACATTACAGGCTCAAGTTGCGTAGGTAGCCTTCTAATATTTTTACTAACCTGATATCCTTTGCTCGCATTGGTCATCTCTTCAGCTCGAAATTGAGAAAAGTTTAACTCAGAACCCGCCTGCTTCGTCACCTATTGTCAGTTGCAGTTTCATTGACTTTCTGTGGTCTCTGATTGATGCTTGTCGCTTACAGTGTGAATGTCCGTTTAGGAGTGAAAGAACGTCTCATTCATATCTGTGTCAGCTGCCATGCAGTCAGTTGAATGTGCTGTGCTGCTCCTCAGCCACTCACTGAACAGAGTGCCAACAATGGCACTGTTCTGGAGAGGGCCACAGGCAGAAGCTGCATACTTTGCTTAAAGCTACAGACAAAAAAAAAGAAAAAAAGCTACAGACACCAAGACATCTTGGAAAAGAGTCAAATCCAAGGATATCTGTGCAGTATCTTACACTGAAACTTCAAAGCCATATTCTTGAAACATGTGGGACCTTTAAAGTGGAGAACTATATATGGCTGATGGAATTTATGGTCTTACTGTTCTGGCTACTGCTCTTCTTCTACAGTTTAAATCGACCAAATATAAAACTAAAAGATTTCAGATTAAACAGGCTTCTTCCACGACGCAAGGCCATAAAATTTAAAGTACCTGCAAAAATACAAGCAGGAAGTTTGCAGAGCAAGTAAGTGCATTGATTAGATTAATCAAATCACTACACTTTTAACTATTGCAGACAGCAACATGGTGTCTAAAATTTCAGCTTTCCCACAGACCAGCCCACACCGATCCTTGCACTCTCCCCACACACAAATCTTGACCTCACCTCAGCACCACTAATTAGCTGGAAACAATTAGTTGGAGTGTGGAGGCAGTTAGGATTGGATTCATTATCAGAACAACCTCTCATTTGCTTTGCACTGCCCCCGAACCGCGAGCGGCGTCTTAGTGAGAAGACCTTGTGTCCTCTGAGTTCAGGCGCAGCAGCGCTTAAACACGTTCTGTCAGGATTCAAAGCCAGTCTGTCCCAAGGTCGATACACTTGGCAGCATAACCAAGTGTTGAAGTGCTTGGTGGTAGCAAATGAGAGTTAACAAACCAAAATCAATTTTATACACAGGGGCATTCGAGTGGCCGTGGACTTCATGCATGGCTGCTTCACTTTCTGCTAAAAAAGAAACAAAAATCTCTGAAGCGCCGCAGAAGATCAGGACCTTATGCACAAGGGCGTTAAACTTCATCCCACTGGAGAAGAGCGTGGTTATACTAAAAATGAATGGTACAAAACATCTTTGGATAATTGCTGATTAGCCGTATCAATTCCTTTCAAGCGATTGTTTCATATAACGCTAAATCACAGAGCAGTGCCGCTGCTGTAGAGGGGAGTACACCGTCCTCACTGATTAAGATGTCGTAAATTCACTCCATGCCCAAATGAATTTCTGGTGTCAGGTACATCCACTTCTCCTTCCGTGGAGATCAATCAAAATCTTAACAGCGAAGTATTAAAACTGTCTCTGGAACAGCAATGAGGGAGCACTCGGCGTGAAGAATCACAACTCAGCCACAGCGCAGCGATGAGCTCAGAGCCTTGCGTTAGTTTTGTTTTTCAGTCTACAAATCTAAACGAATTGCCTTTTAATTTACAATTGAGAAAGTCGGAACTGTTAATGTTTCCTCACTTTCTTCGCACTTAGTTTAGAATAAGTGACATGCAGAGCTGGAGCTCACACGTGCCTACCTACTGCAGGAGTAGTCAGCCATGCTAACGTCTCATTTAGCAACACCTGTACAGAGAAACCTTTACAGTTTTAAAATGTTTATTACAGAAATACACTTCCTATGGAAAAGCGTTACTTGTATAAAAATACCTCAAATTTCTGTCATTTAACATGAAAAACTGTGTTTAAGGACAGAAATTTCCTTAAATACAGACACTGTTTTCTGTGTTTCTCTGTGACTAGACTTCCCAACACCCTGTCACCCAACAACACAGAGAAAAATTCAACAGTGAACCAAGCCGTTGGGCTTTTGTGTGTGATTCTTAAATGGTTAAAATAACATCCCAAAAAGCACACATGAGTAATTATCTACTTGTTAACCATCAGTTAACCTTACTTTATAGGGTTCTCCAAACAGGTTGAATCCAGTAGAGAACAAGTCCTCATCCTGTTGGACCTCCTGGTTCCTCCTCTCCCACTCTCTCCTCTTCAGAGCGCTGCGCTCTGACTCCAGATGACTGGAAAGGCACAAAGAGAAAAGCTAGTTAGCGTCCCCCCTCTGAGGCGACACATGGCCTGCCACAGTGGTTTTTAATGAGTATTGCTTACAAGTAGTATTTGGAGCTGCAAAGAGCATTGGCTGAAATTCTTTGTTTTGAACAGACTAACGGGGAAGCTGGTAAAGGAAAATAGCAGGCTAAGTCATGTGATTATATTGTGTGAAAATGACTCAAGTTCCAGATAAACGAAGAGGAATTTTTTTTTGGCCTAAACCCTGACATGAGTCTTGAGGTAAGAGTAAGAATGTAACATTTAGAATTGTAAAAAAAAAGTTTTCAAAACTCAGTTTTCCGAGTAACATGGGAAACGTCAAACCGGGAGCTTTGAAATTGATGCAGTTTATGGTTTACCTAACTATGAACACGTAGCTGTTTCGGATGAAATGTTTGTACTGGCAGTTTTAAAAATGAGGAGTGTGTTCTCTGCCTCTTTGAGCAGCTCGCAGGGTTTAAATAGTTATTTTTACTTAACTTCTGAATGAATTCTAGTAGTCTTTGGCTTGCTTTGCAAATGTTGTTTGCTCTACAAAACTCCCATAAAAAGTACTTTCTAAAATCTAACAAACCTGACTCACCTGCACCGTTTGGCTCAAATGGAAAATATCTGATCAGCAGAGGTTATATATACCAGAACTGTTGTCCAGTAGGTCTAGCACAGCAATTCCTTCTCTTCTTTTAAGTACATATTTATATATCTACATATTTACTGCAAACCTGCCAGAGTCTTTGAAATCTGTATGAACTACACTAGAAAATCCAGTAGTGTAGGATGGGGCTAAGAGGGAATCCTACAACCTGTTTGCCTACACCTACATTACATCATATTCGAAACAAGCATGACGATATAGGAAAGTTATTAGACTAACGTAACGTTAACTGGATGGCACTGGAGGGGCAATCAGAGATGGTTTGGGAAAATCAGACAAATCTATTAGAAAAATAAATCATATCATGTAAAAAAAGAGGTTTAAAATTCAGCAAATAATAATGATTTTGCTTCCTGCGTCTATAACAGTGCATTAGGATACATGGCTGCCCCGTGACAACTTGAAGCAAATGATTAACATGTTTTCTTCTAAGTTTCCAAAGTAAAGCAGTGAGGGAAGATGATGCACTCAGTTTGTTGCTTTGCTTATATGTTCTGCACTCACCATACTGCATGTCAGTGATAATTACGATGATACTTTGAGGAGGACAGGCCTGATTTTCCAATTAAAAAAACGATTCAGCCACACCATCCACCCACCCTTAGCCAGACCCCTGCTGGACATGTTACTCTACATGAATGTTCACTAATAAATTATGTCATCCAAAAACTAGATGTTTTGGGGGTTTTTTTTAATAGATAAAAAAGACATAATTAGGTGCTGGAAGATGCTTTTGCCAACTTTGGACAGAGCTAAATGTTCCGCCGACTGTCCAGCTGATGCTATGCTAATCCAATTATCTCCAGCCGCCTCCAGCTTAATACTTTCAAAGAAATCAAACAGTATTTCCAAAACATTTAACTGCTCCTTTGTACAGCCTGTGTCATCTTTGTGAAAAGCTTTAGGGATGACTGAGTCAACAACAATAAATAATACAATTAAATGAAATTCTGAGTGGCGATCATTATATACAGGCATAAGGCGTAACACACACACAAAGACACTCACAAATAATGAAGTCATGAGAAATAAATAGTCTGCTTCCTCCTCAGTATCAACCAGAGCTGAAAAAAACCCAACCTTTTTTTTTTTTTCTTTTAGATTTCTATTTCTAGTGAGCTTAATGCCGTGACGTAACATATGCTTTTAGCTGGCTAGTTTCATTCATGAGTGCATTCATTTTTAACACAGGTGGGCCCAGTGGGGATTGTGCTCCTAATCCAGGCAGTGTTTACGACACGCTATACACACTGAAGCACTTGAAAGGACGGATACATTTATTTCCCGCTACGGCATCTTTGGATGGCTCCCAATCAAATCAGCTTTTAATCTTCAAACATTCCCACAGAGCACCGCTTGTAGTTCACGACGATTTTCCGTACGATTGCTAGATTCGTGTGATTTAAAGTATGAAAACATTTAAAAAGGAGACAGCTAACTGTAAACAGTGACAGAAATGATTAGAATCAAAGTGGTTTGGTCTGTGGGGAACAAAGGGGGTGGTGGTGAACCTCAGGTTTTTGGGACATTTTCGTTGCGTAACCATGTATTTTTAGAAAAAAATCTTTTACTGCACAGTTACCAATTCACTCTGCCCTCCTGAACTTTCTTCAGTCACCAGCCCCCACTGAGAATTCTACAAGCTGGCAGCCAAACTCGAATCCCAGAGGCACAAAGTAATGTGTGAGAGTGTGTATGAATACATGTTATGCATAAGCCCGTGGCCTGATGACCCAGGAAAGGGCATCCTGTTTTACCACATCCACTGCAGAGAGATGAGACAGCCTGGCTAATTAGCGATCAACACAATTAAAAGAGACTTTCCTCTTTTCTTTTTTTTTTTTCACTACCAGGCCTTGCCTTCAACATTTCATCTATCAGCAAGATGTGAGTGGGAGGGAGAAAGAGCAGAGAGGCAATGAGAGGAAAGAGAGAGGGAGAAAAAAAAATCAGAGACCCATGGGAGAGAAAAAGACCCAGTTTCAGGGCAACAGACAGTTTCTTTAAAAGGAAAGAAAAATAAGAGAATGATGAAAGACAGAGTGGAGGGATGGGGAGAGGAAGGTAAGATAGGAAGAAGGGAGGAGCAAAAAGGAAGCTAGAGCAGTGGGAATTTCAGATAAAATGATTGACAGGTTAGGTAGGTGTGTGTGTGAGTGGATTGGGGGGTGCAGGGACAGAAATGTACGTAGATGTGATCACTGTGTGAGCTAGCACTGCTGGTTGACATGTACGTTGTCTGTCAGCGCAGAGAGATAACTGACAGAGCTGTCACTACCACAAACACACACGTATGGAGCACGCACACAAAAGCACACAGCTCGGCGGCCCCACGTGACAGATCGCTGTCTCCGTCTGTCACACACCAGACATTCACACGAAGGGAAGCGGGTCAGACGAGGTAATTAACACATCCAGGATTTATTTCCCAGCATGTGGCAGGGCTACAGAGCTACCTGTCACATACGGGTTAGCCTGCCACCGAGGCTTTTAATGGCTCACACCTTCCTTCCTTCTTACAGGCCGGTTGCACGAGAGGTCACAATCCCCCATCTTTCCTTGAAGTGCAGCTCAAATACAATTTTCCCAAATATGTTTTCTGTCATATTGAGCAGTTCTTATCAAGGTGATACATGTCAGTGACTGTTATTTTTCTAACAAATTTGTTTTTCGTGAGTCATTTATAGCTAGCATGTGTCACCTCTAAAGTAGGCTTGTTGCCAAGGTACCTGTGGATGTTTTGGGGAATTAGATGTAAAAGCTATGAATCACTGTTTGCTAAATAGAAAATGTTCTTAAGTAAACTGTGCTAGACAATATTCACATCAACGGGGGAGACCTTTGTTTTTTTCTTCAGGTAAGTCTGTGCATTCAAGTATTTAGTTATTTGGTAAGTTAATGTTATAGCTAGCAAGCTGAGAGGACCATCGATCTGAGTTCAAAGTATAAAGAAGAAGTTTGTCTTAAGGGCTTTCTGTCAGAAGGGCTTTGTGAGATATAAGCTGTGTCCCAAAACCTAGGCCGCATCCTTGGGCTGCTCCAGATACGGCCGACAAATGCGTCCTTCATTTCCCCGAATTTGAAGGATGGGTCAGGTGTATCCTTCGTGGCCCAACCTATCACAGAATTCATAGCATGGCCCAGCCAATTCCAGTTTCCAACAATGGCGGCAGCTACTTAGTTTTAATATTACTCTTATTACTCTTTCTGGGTCACACATAAACTTTTAAGATATTTTTAAGCAAGAATGTAGCTGTCTTCAAAGGACCCAGCCCACGTAGACCGCGAAGGCCGGGTCTTCCGAAGGATGCGGCATATGAATTGGGACGTAGCTATAGTTAATGTTGACAAATAACCAATTTTAAACCTAACCAAGTAGCCAAACTAGTGGGTGCGGCCCCTTCAGGAGAGACCCGGAGCTGTAAACCATAAAAAATTAAGTGCTCCGCACTCCAAAAGGCATTAAAACATCAGACATGTAAAATCTGTGTAAATAATTAATTCCAAATATTTTTTGGACTCACCTATTCATAATGCAGCCATTCACACCAGCCACATAATTTTGCTGGACGAATTTGCGGCGTTTGTTTACTTTTTGACCCAAGCACGACATCCCAGTGCACTTCAGACCCAGCCACACCCCAAGGAGAAACACACAAGCTAAACAACATAGCGTATGCTGTGCCATGCAGTGCAGCGAGGAATGCTCAGACCTCTACACTAGAGAAACCAGTCACTCCATAAAGGCATGGTACAACATAGAAGAGTCACCTCGACATGACAAGACTCAGTTGCACATCCTCATCTAAAGGATAAAAGTCACAGAGACAGTCACAGCATTTATCCTGTCTTCCTTCTCACTCCCCAACCGGTCGTGGCAGATGGCCGCCCCTCCCTGAGCCTGGTTCTGCCGGAGGTTTCTTCCTGTTAAAAGGGAGTTTTTCCTTCCCACTGTCGCCAAAGTGCTTGCTCATAGGGTCATATGAGTTGCATTTTTCTCTGTATGTATTATTGTAGGGTCTACCTTACAATATAAAGCGCCTTGAGGCGGCTGTTGTTGGGATTTGGCGCTGTATAAATAAAACTGAATTGAATTGAATGATTTGAAGGCCTTCTATGTCCACTGTGAACAACCATCATTGAACAGACACAAACTGTACAGTGCAGTCGAGATCCCTTCCCAGGAGCCTCAACCCTCCATTCACACCTCCCCTTCCATTAGGTGACCTCAATAGGTCACATGATAGGGTGGGGCGAGGCCTCTGTGGTTTCACTGAAAACCTATGGTGGCAATGATCCGCGCCTTTTTGTTTTACAACTCGGCTCATGTTAGAACTGAAGAAGCCTCTGAGATGAGAAGTGAAATGTCTTAATAAAATAAACTTGTGCAGTCTCTTAAGCTCTGGACCGAGAGATCACCTGATATTGACTTTACTTTTTTCACAATGAGTATATTGACATTAAGCGAGACATGGATAAGTAAGATGAAAAAGAAAAGAAAAACTGCCAGAAGAATCTATAGAGACAATTACCAAAACAAACTTCAAAATATGATGGATAAAAGTGGATTCATCACACTGGTTTCACATGGAATTTGCTCCTCAGCCTCCTATGTCAAGGCCTTATGGCTGACCCATTCACCTACTCCTCTACAACTAATTAAAAATCTATACTTAAGGCAAACGTTTCCAGCTAATGGCATGATAAACGACAAAGTGCCCATTTTCATAATCTTCTTAGGGTAGAATTTCACTTTCCGTGTGGAAATGCATTTTGTGTTAGCTAATAATCGTCCAAATAAAATAAATCAACATACACACAAGAACATTCATGTGGTTTCTTGAATATTGATGTTTTCTTAAAAAATATGGCCCAAAATTGTTTTATCCACTTTAGAAAAACACACACACTTAGATTTCTTCTAATTTAAGCTGTTGAAAATTGTGATAGATTTATTCTGAGTTTTTGTGCATCTTTGTGCTCGCTTTGTGACTGCATGACACATGGACAGAACACAGTTGCCAGTGCTCTGTTGTTGCTGTTGTCTGCACTTTAGATGAATAACAGTCAACTAGAGACTTTTCAAAAAATGAAAGGAAGACTGGAAGAAAGAAAGATGGATGATGGACATACAGATTGATTGGATTGGTGGGGATTAATAGCGGTGGAGATATCAGCAGTGGGCATACTGTCGATGTTGATATTTTCTGTGAATGAAAATGTAGTGACGCCAGCTTTCTTTCCAACCACTCCCGATTCCCTTGCGTGTGTGTGTGTGCGCGTGCATGTGTCCTGAAGTAATGCTGATAGTCAGAGTAAGCTCTGGGAATTTAATCTCAGCAGAGCTATGCTGTTCTCCCCTGATAACTGAACATACACACACACACCATACACAGATAAATGTCTCTAACTGAGGCTCATCACCCTCTCATTTACTTTTACTGCACAGAATTTCAGTATTGCTCTCTCCCTTCCTCAGCAATTTGCCACAGTGCCCTTTAGCAAGGAACTGAACCTGCAACTCAGCAGGCTGTAGGCACAGTGGAAATGCGCATTCTTTCCTTGATAAACCAAGGTTAATCACAGGGTTTATCATAGACATAAGGGGCTATGCAGCTGTAAGCACTAATAGAATTTATTAGATAAAGAATGAACCTGACAGATTTGCTGTAACACCGAATTTTACTGAACGTTTGAATAGGAAAATGTGCATGGAATCAATCTTAAGCAAAGATGTTTGGCTTTATTTATCATCTTATATTACTTAATGTGGAACCCTTACTTTAACTGCCAATAAAAACTGAACACTATTTCCAACACAAGGCACAGCAGCTGAAGCTGGTCGGTGGTTTGAGTTCAACAGGGGTTGAGGTTTCTGCGTTCTGTCATCAGTAGCAAGAAAAGCTCCAGTCTGCAAATGTCATCAAGAGACTTTCTGGGGCTGCTTCATTGAAAATCAACTGGAGCCCGACTTCGCGGACTCATGCTGCATTTGCGTCTTATGGGAATATCTGTCAGAGCTGTTCAAGGCAACCGTTTGGAAATCTATTCTAACTCATTCGAAGCCATCAAGACATTTTGAGCAAAGCTCTCTGTACATTTCGGTCATGTGCAATCAGCTTTTTCTACAGTCAGTTTTGTGCAGATGCTGTGGCCTTTTTATAGTTTAGATCATATCCTGCCTTCCATTAATTATGTTTTTTACATTACATAGTGTGTCGTGGAGCTCAAAGGGCAGAACAGCCACAGTACTGGACAGAACTCAAAGCAGTCTCAGTCCCGATTCGCCACGTACAGTTAGGGTTGTTACAGATGATGACTTCGATCTCAGAGGGTTAACGCTCGTCTATAGGCTGCTTTTACACTTGACACACATTATTTCTCTGATGATTTGTTCAAACTCATGCAGCCTGCTTAATCTTACTCCACATGGTAATTAGGGTATTGCTGATTTAACTCTCTGAGGTCCAACTTATCATCAGCGATGACCCTAACGCTAACCCCATGCTATCAATATATAACTGTTGTTCTTTTAAAAAAATGTTCTCTCAAGTCTTGGGGATAAGGAGACAAATACATAAATAATTAATAACAATATTACATAACTAGATTGCATTGAAATGTATACATTCTTCAAAAAAAACTATGTTTTGCTTGATTGTCTCCCAAACATAGGGGTTAGGGTTCCAGGACTAACGTTGGGGACATCACGGACGATGACGTAGACATCAGAGGGTTAACGCTGGCCTATAGGCAGTTTCTACAATAGACAATCCCTATTATATCTACAATGATTTGTCCAAGTGGATGCAGCTTGGTTAAACTTGCTCCACATGGTACTTTGATTTAACCCTCTGAGGTCTAACTTATCAATGACGACCCTAACTGTAACCTCATTCTATCAATATATATAACTGCCGCTCTTTTAAAAATCTTCGTGAGGATCAAGGAACAAAGAAATAGTCATTTGAAGTGATGTAAGCATTCGTTCCACAAAAGTACATTTTCCTTGTCTCCTAAACATAGGATCCCGGCTCCGGTTCCAAAGTTAATGTTGGGGACATCAATCCCAATCACATAGACGTCATAATTTTGATGTACATTCTTAAGCAGAAGTTTCTCCCTCAGCATCATCATCACAGCAACTTGATAGTTTATTCCAATCAACCTGCAAAAACTATTCGCTGTAAATTGCAGATTCCTCGACAACCAGCGGCTCTCATTGTTTCACCCAGATTGGTTAAACCAAACAGTGGAAGCTCTAAGACATCTTCAGCTTCAGCCGTGTGAATTCTATAACAGAAGTGAGCGCTGGATTTTTTTTGTGTGTTCCAGTGAGTGTAAAATCCCCCTGTCATCATACACAATGGAGCTTTGTTTGTGTTCACAAAAGTGTCGAACACGATGGCAAAACCGGTGAGAGATTCTGTTTTCATTTTACTTCAAAGTTTTAACCCACGCTTTTATCATTGACACCTCTGCGAGTAATGAAGTCATTACGACAGTTTGCTTTAAAATAAATCATCGTATTAATCTATCGCTTCTAGAAATTAAATGCCGCCGATAATTACACCTTTAGCTCGAGTGCTGGTGTAAAACGCCCGTCATATTTTTATTCTTTGTATTTTATTTAACCTGCATTTAACCAGGCAGCTCAATTAGGAATAAAACCTTCAATGCGTTTGTGGCGTGTGTGTGGGAGACAGCGAGGGAATGAGGGGGTAGAACGAGTGTTTTGGAATGACAGGGAGAAGTGAGGGGGATAATGAGAGGAGGAGGAAGAGGAGGAGAGGGGGAAGGAGAGAGGAATAGCTGTCAGGCAGCAGACAAAAGCTTTGTTTGAAGTGTCAGTTCAACGACGCATTTTTTTTTGTGCGTGTGCATGTGTGTGTGTTTTCAGATTTGGGTGCTCATTCAGACGGCATTAGACATCAGAGGAATATCAGCAGGCATTCCTGGATAAATAGAGGAGAAGAAGAACATCCAGGATGCTATCAATGCAAAAATGTACAGCTTTTAGGTTTCTGTATGTGGACAGACAGGAAGAAGGAGGATATCAGAAATCACTTTTTCTTTTTTATGTATTTGATATGAGAGCAGGTATTATAATGAGACACAGCCTTAAAATGCATTGTTACCTTCTGGGTTTGTTTTCATGCACATCACACGAACCCATGTATGTGACACTGATGGATAGATAATAGACTAAGAGCAAGGACAGAGGAGGAACATCAGAGGACCCGGCTGCTTTGTTCTTTCTTGCACACAGGCAAACAAATGTATAGAAATCACACATTAACTCAAAGAGTTCTTCTATTTACATATGTACACATTTTCACAGAGTTTCTTCCTTTTCTTTTGTTGTGTGCGTAGAAAAAAAAAGTGCCATCAACTCGCATGTTTATAATCATGTGTTTGTTTCAGAAATAGCAAAGAAGCCATCTGAGGCTAAAAGTAAAACTGTGTTAATATCAGTCTGACTACAGTTCCCACAGACTTTGCGTCACAGCTAACCATTTTAGGAGCCTTGCTCTGTTGCTGTCAAAATGTGCCTATGTAAGGACAAATGAATAAGAAAAAAAAGTACAGGTAGAAAAAAACTAGCAGCTAGTTTTTTTCTACTAGACTATTGGTGCACAACAAGAAGAAGGTTCCTGGTTTGAAACCTGCCTGGGCCTTTTTTTGTGTTGCGCTTGCGTGTTTTAGCTGTGCCTGTGTGGGTTTTCTCCGGGAACTTAAATTTCCTCCCACGCGTTACAAAGATGTCCATGTTAGATTAATTGGTGAATCTAAATTGGCTGTGCATACGAGCTAGCTAAAATGCTTGATACACTTTTACCATTGGTTGTGTGGTCTGGCTGTCCCTGCCTGCTGTTAACATGGTCAGAAAATATTAGATTACAAATATGATGTTCTACTTTGCTTGTTTTACTAAGGTATTGGTTATTTTACTGTCAGTTTGTTATAAGAGGACAGTGATGGCATGTTCACAATACTTTTTAACGTGCATGTGAGTGTTTCTTTATTAGTGCCCTCTTTTCAAAACAGCATTTTGTGGATTTTATAGCAAAAACTAAAAGTCTCTACTGCATTTTCCAGTCATTTATGGTCAAGCTGTGTGTGTGTGTGTGTGTGTGTGCAGCGAGGTGTGTGTGTGTTTGTACAGGCAAAATGAAGAGAAGATAGCGACTAGAGCTGATGACAACTCGTTAGTCTACTTTGAGCGCATTAACAGCTTCTCATCGTGCACACTGGGGGTGGTGTCACCCCTGCCAACCACCTGCAGTCGATCTAACGAAAACACTGGCATTACTAAAAAAATTGTGCTTTACCTTCCTTTCAGCTGTGGGAACAGAAAAGAATCTGCATCTGCATGTGGGACTGATTACTTCATTATTTGCTTATTTTATGATCTGTCATTGTGATTTTACATAGTCTTATGTTCTTAAATTCTTTTCTACAAGCAAACAGCAGCTGAGCTGTTGGGCACAGAAATTAAATTCCTATTGGGAAATCACTGGGAACAAAAGCTGCTGTGCTTTGAATGAATGCCGGATTTTAAATTTTCTGCAAAAGTTTAAATACGGTTTTCTCTGGAGAATCACAATATATTTTTGAAGGGAAAGTTTTAAATTGAATAACAGAGTTTTTAGTTAGCGTGTTTCCCATTTAGTTCTCAGAACTGCCACTTAAACACAAATAATAGCGGCCCATCACTGCAGGGCCTGTGTATTTGGGATCTGTGTGTTTTCTAACCAGCAGTGAACTTGTTTAAAATAAATGAGCATTTCCCCAATGTGGAAAATACCAAAACCTAAAAAGGTGCGTGCTCGGGTATTAAATGGTGTCTCCATCACTGTAGGTACTCTAACATAATGGCTTTCTGGAGCCTAGTGAAACAAAAGATTAAAGAGAGAGAGAGGGGAAGGGAGAGAGGCCGAGAGCGAGCTGTTGAAGTGCGTGTGATACAATGAAAACAGGCCACTCAGGCACATTTCCGAGTGCAAACACTTTTGAGTAGAATCGTTGTCAGAGCAAACACAGACTCTAGTGACTCTACAGGCCATTCTCACGCCATCTCATTTCACCTCTCTCCGACCGACACATCCCAGGATTCATTGTAAATGTCCGAAGGGGGCCTCTCGCTGCTCCCGGTACAATAATCAGATTCATGATAACGCGGCCTTTTACAATGTAAAACAATTTGAATTATCTGGCTTTATTTGCACGAGAGATATTTTCACAGTTTTCCGGTGTTAAAAACACAGAAAGCTATGATTTTGAAAAGGATTGATTCTCTCCGGAGTCTTTTTATCCTATTCCAACTGCACATCAGTGATGATGACCTATTCTTCTTTCAGAGTACAAGAGGAGCATTGTCAAAGATGTGTGATAATTCACAGCTCGGCTGTGAAGATTCTTACTGTTTGCATTAATAATGGAACATGTACTCCTTATTAATCGGGTGCTGCTGAATAATGGCCAGATAAAAGGCTGGAAAGGATTTTCACAGGTTTTGTAAAAATGCAGTTAGGTGCACTGGAGAGAGGTGTCTTTAAACAGGACTGATTAACCAGACTTTACCTGTGGATTATTGTGATGCTGATTTATCCAACCGGCCAGTTGTGTCAATGGTGTACGATGATGATTGGCAAAGTTAGCAAATTAGCTAACATAACTTTAAATGAAAGCAGGGGTTGTTTTTTTTTTTTAGCTATTACAGCTCAACGAAAGGATGCTTTTATCACTCTTTCACGGTTTTTGCAGTTACATACAGTAGATCACATGTCTAAGCTGATATGCTTGTGCCGCCATGCTTTTCTCCTTGAAACCTTAAGTGAGGTTGTTTGGATTCACAGCAAACATGTTCCTGAACCTTCGGATTACACCAGACGTGAGAAACAAAGTTTCAAATAATCAACAAAGTTTCAACAAAGTAATCATAATTATTCTGTTAAAGAATCTAATAAGTGGACAAAAAGTGAGTAATTAGGCAGTGAATTGATTGGCTGACTGAAAATGAGTGGAATTTTACTTAGTGAGTGACTGTTGAAGTTAAAGGACTGCTTGAAAATTATTTTAAAGTGTCCCGGTAAAATAAGTGCAGAGCTTGCCAGCAACTGTTTCTATTGCTTCTCTGCTGCCTGTGCAAGTGAATTACAACTGACAGCTGTTGTTAAACGGAATAAAACCCATGCCAGGGAAGTACATCTCATGTGCGTGCACGATGCAAAGTAAATGGTGACCTACTGGTGACCTACTGTAAATGGTGACCTACTGATACAAACATTGTTCAGTAGTGTTAATACTGGCCACAAACTCCAAAGGGTACATTTATAGAGCATGTACCTGACTAACATTACCACCCTAATGCTTCTGCAGTAAAATCCATTACAGTTAAATATCAGATGATGCTGCAGCCTCACATATAGTCATGTGAAAAGGAAAGCTTTTACTTTCACTCTGAAAAACTAAGTACACCCTTGCTGCTTCCATAGAAACTGAAGCGTAAGTAGCTGAAGGATAAAGCCTGGATTATCCACGGTTGCGGAAATGGACAGCTAAAGATCCGACGGTCAAGTAGTCGTTTGTGTTAAACTTCTGTAAAGCACGCTGCCCACATGCATAGTTAGGGCACCGTAGAGGAGGACTCATACCAGTTGTAAAGCACGGTGGTGGCAGGGTGGTGATTTTGGTTTTTGTTTTGCACAAACAGGACCTGAGCACCTTGTAGTCACTGAGTCGACCATGATCTCTTCTGTACACCAAAGTATTCTAGAGTCCAAAGCGAGGCTATCTGTATGACGGCTAAAGCATGGCCCAAATTTGGTCGTGCAACAGGGCAATGATCCAAAGCAGAATGATTGAGGAAAAAATTATAATTTTAGGTTCTACAGCGGCCCAAGCAAAGTGGTGGTGGGGTAGGACCTTATGAGTTATATAAATTAATGCCCACAAAGCACAGAGAACTAAGGGAACCCTGTAAAAAAGAGTGAGCCAAAATTCATTCACAATGAGGTGAGAGACTGCGCCTTACACGGCTGATCTCCATTATCTAATCATATCTCCCCATTTGAGTATGTCGCCGGCACCAGAAGACAGAACTGTATGTGACGTGAAGCAGTAGGAGGGCAGCAGGTAAGTTACCGGAAAGACAGTCTAAAAAAAAAAAAAACACTCATCCTACAACGCTGTGTGTGTGTGGGTCCTTTATCGTGTCACAGTGGTGTCAAAACCCAAGCCTCGGTGTGGCGGACCTGCGATTGGCCACATCAGTTGAGGCATTTGCCCAGATGGTGGCTGAGCTGGCTGCCGTGCATCAGGAGCAGAGTGGGTCCACTGCCACTGGCAGGATTTCCTCTCTGTGCGGCCAAGGGAGGTGGCGGGGCAACCACAACCACGAGCAGACAGCCGACTAGTTCCAGATCTGAAGAGGCTCAGGGGGACTTCACCATAATGGCCTGCTGCCACGGAGGAGCAGCCACTGACCTGATTTCCTCTGCTGTCTCACATCAGGTCCCGGTGGCTACAGACACCGCACCTCACTCACCGGGGGGTCGCATGAGTATTGGGGCAGGTGTGTTGGAGTTGTGGGCGGCCGGGGCACGTCTGCCAGGATTGCCCACTGATGGAGTTGGGACAGGTGTTCCGTGTTGCCGGTGCTCCAACACCCTGCCTCAGTCTGAGAGGGACGTACAGCTTTAACAAGCCAAGGGGTATACAGCAGGCTATGGTGGCTGTATGTAGACCCTGGTCCACCAAACCCTGGTTCGGCCCAGGGGATTGCTGAAGGCTGTTTGGGTGGAAGTTAGATGCATGCATGAGGACATCCACAAATATCCTATAGTGCTGCTGGAAATCAAATACAAGGGGCTTCTCGTGAGGCCCAACCTGCTCCAGTAATTCACTCTATGGGAGATTTCCCACCAGAGCAGTCTTGAGGTGACACCCTACGCTCATCCTTGCTCTTGCTACGCTCATGACTCTCATGGAAGAGGAGCACACCTAGTTGTTGGTACCCTAGGCTCATTATAACCACAAGGCAGAGCATATGGCATATAATAAAACTCTGAAGCGAATAATGGCCGGATTCTATTGGCCCGGCATTCTGGCGGGTTTGTGTGCCGATGGTGCACGTCTTGCCCGGACTGTCAGCTGGTGAACCAGCTGACCATTCCAAAAGCACCTTTCCATCAATTACCATTAATGGAGGTCCCCTTGGAGTGCACTGGCATGGACCTCATTGGGTCATTTCACCGAGGGCATGGGGATATTGCTTTGTTTTAGTTGTGGTGGATTATGCAATGCAATACTCCGAAGCCTTGTTGCTGTGCACCATATCTGCAAATAGTGTGGCGCAGGTGCTGTTTCAAGTCACCTCCTGAGTCTGCATCCTGAAAGAGATACTGACTGATCAGGTCACATTGTTCATGTCTCTCACAGTAAAAGATCTGTACAAATTATGGGGAATTAAATCTATTCGGACCAGCGTCTACCATCCTCAGGCTGACGGGCTGGTGGAGCAGCTGAATAACACTTTAAAGTCCATGATTTGTAAGTGTGGGAGAAAGATGAGTTGGGGGTGCCAAATTTCACCATCCCTGCCTCCCTCCATTGTGATGACCATCTCACACAGGCACACAGAGTGGATGTTGCTGCATTGCAATAGCTTTTTTGTAGATATGTTCTCCCCCAGCCGTACCAGTCTTATAGAGCCGCATTTTGAAACTTGCCCTTGCGTGACGGTGCATTCAAGACCGTATCGGTCACCTGAGCATAAGAGATGGTTCAGTGGGAATTGGCTGAAATGCTAAAGCTGGGAATAATAGAAGAGTCATACAGTGCATGTGTGTGTGTGTAGCTCCATAATTGTGTGGTGAAGAAAGATGGGTCTATAGGGTTCTGTGTCACAGTTTCATGGTTATGCCATGCCCCGGGTCGACGAGCTCCTGGACCAGTTTGGGACTGCTCGCTTTTTCACGCCACTGGATTTAACCAAGAGCTACTGGCAGATGGATAAAACAGCTGACATCACATCCTGCCCACGTCCCAAGACCAAAAAAGAGGCGAGGCGGTTCTTGGGGTTGGCTGGTTACTACCACCGTTTTGTGCCCAGCTTTGAGGAGCTAATCAGCCTCTTGACCAATCTGATCCGAAAGGGTGCCCCAGATCTGGTCCAGTGGATGGAGCAGTGCCAGGCAGCGTTCGTACAGGTGAAGAGGGTTCTCTATGCTAGACCGGATGGCTCCCAGGCCTAAGTTGGGCGATGGGGGTATGTGGCCGGGTATGGTTTGTGGCTCAGCTGCAGGGGAGGGATGGAGCACAGGGTTCAGAGTATGGTGTCAGGGGAGGCTGACTAACACAGCTGACCTCCATCATCTGATCATCTCCCCAGCAGGGAGGAGGGCAGCTGATAAACTGCCGCAAAGACAGTCTGAAAAGAAAAGCACTCAAACTACAACGCTGTGTGCGTGGGTCCTTTATCGTGTCACAATTGTCATTAGTGGCTCCCTCATTGTGTCTTCTGCAGGCTCACAATGAACTCTGATTACACCCAGAACCGCTAATGTTTTGACACGACAGAGAGGGCTACTTCCCATCATAAGATTTCAAGATTTCTTTCTGTGCTCTGCCTTTGATGTGCAACTCCCAAGTCTGCCTGAAGGATGTTTCCATGTGGGAGCAGACCCAGTGACTTCCAAATCGAACCGACTTCTTCAAAACAAGAAAAAGCATGACATAAATCAACGGAAGGGGGGGAAGAAAAAAATGAGTGCGCAGCAGCAACAATGACACCGTAGTTCCAAACATTCAAACGTGCCAGTGCAATTTTTCAAAGACACGAAAATCACACATGACAGTGTGAAGAAAATGCTGATTGCTCTGTTGCCTCTTGAAAGGAAAACTGATTGTTCCCTGATTAGCCAGATCAACGATTAGAGCTTCCTTTATCTCCTGATTTTCACCTGATAATGAGGGGTTAATAATTTAATACTCACTTAATGAAGAAAAAAAATCCCCACTCCCTTCACACACATGCACACACATACGTCCATAGTTAATCTGCACAATTTTAGCTGATGAGAAAGAATTAATGTTTGCTAAATTAGTTAATTAGATAATGAATGAACACAGTTAACTACATCCTGCCTTCTGTAAAATCAGAGTGAGAGAAACAGCGAGTGATCAGATAACAGGTTAGAGAGAAGGACAAAAGATGGGGGGAGCAGACTGAGACAGAGAGGAAAAGACAGAAAGAGAGAGAGTCAGACAGAGGCATCTGGTGACGTTAATGTTTGCCTCCAAATGCTCCGAGAGCTCAGCTCTGGAGACTCAGCGTGGCTAAAACAAACACGCACACACGCGCATGCATGCAGGATCCCTGGCCGTCTTTCTCAAAAACATTCATTAAGAGGTGTTCATGCACTCAAACTAAAAAAAAAGAGGCATACACACTTGTGTTATAAGCACACATGCACGCACACACACACACCAGACACACACACACACACACACACACACACACACAGAGCGATAAGAAAACAATGTTAGACAGGCAGTTTATCATGAGGGCAGGAAGAGACAGAGAAAGATTACAGACCATTCCCGTATTCACATGAACATAAACACTGTGTGTGTGTCTGTGTGCGTGTAGGTGGGGGTGTGTCACGATTTCAAGAAAATGACTCAGAGGGAAACAGGTGCATTTTGGGGAAATTACATTTAATCAGGCTAACATGAACTTCAGATCCATGTGTGTAATTGTCAAGAATACACACATATACCATGTACTACATATATATGTCTGTGTGTGTGTTTTTTGTGTGTCTCCATATCCAATGGCATTATGTTTGTTAATATCTGTATCCTATAATCCCTTACATTCCAGCATACGAACACCCCGGTGTGTGTGTGTGCGTGTGTGTGGGCCTGTTAATTTCCACAGCGCTGTTTATATGTTAATGAGATCTGTCATCTAAAACATAATAGCTTTACTAATGTAATCACGGCCATTATCACGCTTATGATCTCTGTCTCAGACATTATGTGATGTCACATGCTTGTCAGCGGCGTTGGGACCCTCTGACGGTGTCTCAGGCACTTCTACAATGCATCGATCGTTCGCACGCCGCTGACATTTCCCAAGCTTCCCGAGTCAAGGTATTATGCGATTCATGAAATTGAATTGAAAAGACAGCCGTGTAATCCTCACGCTTTCATCTTGCACATTTACATGTGCAAACGTGAGTGTGCCATGGCTGTGAATACGTCATACATTTTTAGCTCATATATGCACATAGATAGAAATACTGTCAGTATTTTTGTGTATGAAGACAAATAGAAAATGTCATAGATTGACCTTTTACTGAACATATGCAAGCTTTGATATCATTCTTGAATGGTACTGTAGCACATCTGTTGTTATAAAACTTATTAATATTAAAAATCGTAAACTCTGCGCTGTTATCATATTAGATTTTAATTTCAGAGGCATTTTCCTTTGCAGTGACAGAGCACAGTTTCACTTCTGTCACTCAGAGTGATGACTAACAGGTCCCTCTTTAATTTAAAAAGGTACGGGGAAACACACCCGCGGTGATTACAGGCAGGCGCAACCTGCTGGGTCATCAGTGAAGTGAGTTTCAGATTTTCAATGGTAAAAAACACATTTTAAGTTTTTTTGGTTACATGAAAGCACAATGGAATAGCATCTTTTGATGGAAACAAATTCTTCATTTCAGTGTTTTACCATAGGGAGAGCAGTCACTCTAAACAGCTGCATTCCCCCACCAGCTGTGACAGCAGGCCATGGCTGGTTTTTGGTAAGTTTCCTTTGCATAAAAACATGGAAATGCAAATATTCTTAGACACATACTGTGTATAATAGATGGATGTAATCCCCAGTGGTCAGTCATTATTTTGTAGACCAGTTTTGTGTTTTTGTTGTTTGTTTTTTTTAAAATCCAGATGCCACGAGCAAATGATGAATTTTACCAAGAACCCAAGGTGTCAGTTCTTAGTTCTATACATTTTCAGTTTAGTCATTTTTTTATATTATATATATATATATATATATATATATATATATATATATATATACTCTTTGATCCTACACCTTAGCTTGTTAAACATAAGCCACCAGATTCACAAATGGAAAGGTTTTTACTGTTATCTAGTTAGCTTTTTAGCAGCTAGCAAGTGAGCAGCTTTCTAAACATAATTGAGTAGCTTTTATTATCTACTATAAACCTGACTGAGTAGTTTTTTAGGCAATGCATGTTCAGAAAAACCAACAAGAACAACATAACAGATCAACTGTCGTGGCAATTTCACAAATTGGTTGCAAATGTACCTGAAATGTTATGTGGGGTCCACTAATGGTCTTCTTTCAGTTCAGCTGCAATATTAGCAACACACTAGCTCCCCGTTATAACACCTATCTTCTTCCATTTCATGATATGAGTAATATGTTTTGTACGCATTAATTAAAACTACAAAAAGAGGAAGTCGAAGTATGATTTTGTAGGTTTTTGCAGACACATGCTAGACCTACCTGGTGTAGTATGTAACCAGTAACCAGTGTGACCGGTATTGTTAACTAATTTAAACAGGCAATAGTTGTCACTCTCATCAGTTTTATGTCATTAGGAATGTCACGAAAACCAATATTTATACAATAACTCTCAATGCCAAAATTCTTAATGTATATATTTATTATTTTTTTAACTGTAGGCATGGGATGTACCAATTATTAATGGGGGCAGAATATGATTACAAGTGTTTCATCTATCCTTACAGGCTGAAGAAGAACAAGAAGGAAGCCTAGAAGCACAGCAAAAATTACATTTGTAAGGTGGTGAAAGGCAGCAAGTCAGGTACAAAATACTTTGCACTGTTATCCTGAAATTAAATATTACCATATTTTTAAAATAGCTGCCATTATTATTGTGAAATCAGCAACGCGTCAAAGATGAAAATGTTTGCAATGGCTAATGCTATATAAACTCTTAAGCTAACATAATTTAGCTAATGTTATGCAGTACCTCATACTGTTAGCAGGCTACACTAAGAAAACTGGCATCACTACTAACATTTAATTCTGTGTCATGTCAACAATGTATAATAGTATTTTAAATAAACAGCTGACTTTATAATAAAGAAATTTATGTTTAATTATATGCAAAAATATACATTTTTTTTAGCCATAGTATCACATTGGGGATTGAGAATTGTGTACTTCTACAATTATTGATACCAACAACTGCATTTCGCAATCATTGCATCATGTTTAGGCATGTCATAGATAAACATCAGATAAAAATCTTTTTCCGCCTATATGCATCATAACAATGAGCACAAGTTAACTCTTTGGAGTCATTATTCCAGATATGGTGAGCATGTTGGGAAACAGCTGCCTGTATTCACCCTTCATGTCTCTCAATGGGTGGCAAACATCCAATATGCAGTCAGTTTTTGGCTCAGTTTCGGTCTTCACCATCTTGTGGAGGAAAATAGCTTGTTTAAGCTGCTAAATGCTTCCTTGTGTGAACTAGCCACATGCTAAATTTGTCTATCTGAAACCAAGACAGAATGAGATTGAAATATCATTTTGAAGTGGTGACTATTCTACCCGTACTCTTCTCTGTAATTCCCCAAACTGTCATCATCACTTTTTCCTATTTGGTTTCATTTGAATGCTGATCAAACCTAAATTCCTTTGCAAGGGAATAAAAAATAAAGCTGTCATTACAATGCTAGATACTTTGAGTTTTACATCATGGACGCCCTATTAAATATCATCAGTTGACAGCTTGAGTGTAAATATTTGGTCAGAGATACTGTTGGCTATTATTGTCTACTATATAGTATCATTATGTACTAATGAACCACATCACAAAGCCACAGAGTGCTTTTTCTTGTTTTATTGTAGTTGCCAGCTAACCTCGCTTTATGGCACCTTGCAGAGTCAGACCTACCTGTTGTACAATAGGCTGACAACTTGAGAAAACACAAGAAATAATGAATGAGTAAAAGCCAATTATCTCCCTACAGTTGCATAAATAAACTATCATGCTGTTCTTACATGACCTCGTCTACTCTGCTGCAACACTCCGCCTGTCCTGCTTTTCCTTCAACCGATCTCTCTCTTTCTCTGTGCGTGTGTGTGTGTCTGTATGCTTTTGCCTGCCAGCATGAACAAGCTGTACCGGACACACACAGATAAACACACACACACATACACACACACACACACACACACAACTGTCTTCAAATAAGTGTGAGGTAGACCACTGTTATGATACTTGTCCTCTAGGATGACTTGGTGCTGAACTGAAATGTAAACACTGCCATTCCTTATTTACCTTTATTATTTTAATTTTTGAGACAATAAAAATTAGTACAGAATGCAGTCAAAAAACAGAATTTACTATGTATGGCATGTTACAATTGCAAATTTATTCACTGCAAAAAAATATATAAATAAAATATATATTTGTATTAAGATATTTTTTTTTGTTGAACTAGTACTGAAAAACAAACTCTGCTAACGAAGAGAAGTAGTGTTGGTATAAAACTTTCCATCAAAATGTGTTTGGAGAGGGGATTCACTTCAAAGAGATCTTAACAACAGTGCTGTCTGTCTAATTTACGTTTTCAAGCACATGCCAAATGTAAAAACCCCAATTTTGAGTAGTGTATAATTACAGAGAGAGAATGAATGACTATAAATAACCCCATCATTACTAGTCCTTCCTGAAGAACATGATCCATACTGAAGGATAATTAAGGCAAAATATTTCTGATCCTCCAGCAGTCTGCACAAGGAATGTGTGCATGCGCACTTGTATTTGTGTGTGTGTGTGTCGCTCATGAGTACGTGGTTGTGCGTGTTCTTGATAGAGAGAGTGTGGGTGCGTATGAGATGGGATGGAATTATACGGCATTCTTCCCTAAATATAGTTCTGTTGTGGTAGAACTGCTGTGTACAAATACTTCAGGAAAACTCAAGACAGACCAGCTTTAATTGGTTTGTGGAGTCATTAATGGAATTGAAGAACAACTCAAGTACAAGTGTGTGTGTGTGTGTGTGTGTGTGTGTGTGTGTGTGTGTGTGTGTGTGTGTGTGTGTGTGTGTGTGAGT
>VUQG01043556.1:16145-30840 GCA_015106755.1 Etia nguti
AGACACTAAACAATGAAGAAATACATACGGATTAGGACACTCCCAGTCACCGGCTCTCTGCTGCATGTTGCCTCCTGTCGGTCCACCTCTGCCCATACCACGTGGACCACCTCGTGGGACAAAACCACCACGGTCTCCGCCACGGCCCATCATACCTGATAATATAAGGAAATCACAGCACCTTTAAATCATGAAGCTGGACTCAGGCTATTTTAGCATGCAGTTCACATAAAACATGCTACAGGGCTCCTCTGTGAGTTTATCCAAATTCAAACTACCATCAATCAAGATTTACACAAGTACAGCATGAAATACAGTCCAACACTACCAATAACTACCAAAATTTACCTCCACGTCCCATCATGCCATCTCGCATAGGCATACCACCTCTCATTCCACCCATCATCGGTTTTCGGCGTGCCATGGACACCTTAAGTCTTCTGCCTTGGAACTCTTTTCCTAATATTTAAAGAAAGAAGAAATTGTTTACTAGTAATACTAATACTACTACTACTAATAAAGATTTGACGTTGATGAAACGTACCATCAAAATGCTCCACAGCTGCTTTGGCACAAACTGGCTCCTCATAGGACAGAGTGGCATCCCCCTTTGGCTTTCCAGAGTCCTTGTCTGTGTATATGTTAATCGCAGGCTGGCCAAGTCTGCGGTTAATCTTGATGTGTAGAGAGAAGAGGGGAAGGGAAAAAAAAGTTTACTTTATTGTCAATTAGGTGTATTTGCAATTACACTTAGAATAAAGTGTTCTTACCCTAATCGGGCCGACGTGTTTGAAGAATTCAGCCATTTCCTCCAGGTTAGCCTTCTCAGTCAATCCTGTGATATAAATTGTGCTGTTCTCGGAATCATCCTGCTCTTCTGGGCGTCCTATGAGAAACCCATTTACAACATTTGTTTTTTTAACAGTTGCTTTCTTATTAAAAAATTTAAAAAAAAACAACAACAAAAAAACAGCTGTACACAGTTTATGAAACACCAATTTCAAGGAACTTCACAGGAGTTTAATGACTCACCCATCTCACGCTCGTTGTCGCCCATAGGTCCTGTAGTCCATCAGTCAAGGGGAAAGAAACAGATTGAGACAAGTCAGTGTTGAGAACTCTTGTGTAGTAAACTCCACCTAAAGAGTACTACAAAACATAATCCAGACACTCCCTTATAGACCCATCAGCCATATTGGGAAAAGTTGAAAATAGCACCTTAAGGTACACACAATTCCCACAAGTGATATATTGAATAGAAAATAGGACACCTTGGACCCTTTGGCAAATATTTGTGTGTCATTTGAAAAGCCTCTTAGACCAGTAGCAAATCCTCAAAAAAACCCAGGAATTCTGCTCAGATTTCTTAAAGCAGTAACAAAACGCATTCGAGTTGAAATTTGTGATTAACCTTTTGAAAACTCAGTGTCAAACCATAAGCAGTGACTGAATTATACAGTACCCCAGAGAAAATGGTCTCAGGCATTGGGAAAAAAAATAATTTCCAATATTTTCAGATGTGTTTGTGTAAATAAATTTTGACGACCACAAAGTATGTCACATCAATACTCGAGGCATATTTGCTCAAAAAAGTTTAAGTCTTTGAAAGGACTAACCAGTGTAATACTCGTTAACTTACCACCAGGCTTACTGAAGCCACCTCTGTCTCCAGCGCTGCTATGGGGGAATAAATGGAGATATGAAGGCGATTTCCCTTTTACAGCCACTTCCATGGCTCGAGCAAAGTGGCTTGATTGAGGGAGTAATCAAAACATTCTAACTAGCCGGACAGCAACTTTCACATAATAAAACTCCCCATAATCAGAAATACACAATCTAATTGAGGGGATTAGTTTAGGAATTATGTGCCATTCCTTAGTTAGCTAAAAACAACTTCAGAAACAGTTTTCAGTAGTGGATACATATGAAAAAAATAATAACTAACATTTTTTTACTGGCATTTAAATTGTGACAAAGCCCAAACATTTGTACACAGATAGAAAAAATTTCAGATGCATTGATGGAATACAGTTTTACCCAGAAACATACTATGGCCGCACTAACATTACTTCTAAGAAAAATTACAGCACAAGCAGATATTACACAGATGTAAAATAAGACAATGCATCTGAAATTTCACAAGATGGCCTGGTGAACACATTCACCAGGTAATAAAAACAAATACAATTATACATGTTTCCAAACAAAACACCAAAACTTTTCTTTTTCTTCTTCTTAAACAGAGTTTACCAAGGGAAATTAAAAACAGACTTGGTCGCTTAAAGAACCCATCATGCTCATAAAAACCACCATCCTCAGTTCTTGAAAAATGGCAGACCTTGAATCTTTGTTAAAGCTTCTTCTGCTGCTTAAGCTGGCGGCTCTGTACTGAGTACAGATACTTTTTAGAGAAAAGATGGTTTTAAATGGCTCTCACTGTTACCTGTACGGTATAAATGTGACAAAGCATGTTAAAAAGTGCTCAAAAGAAAGTGATCAAACAGTTGTATTCCAAACCACAAAAACAATTCAAAACATTTCAGAATGACATAACGTGCCCCCCCCCACCTCCCCCCAAAATATAGAAATATACCTGTGCAAAGCTAAACCTAAGCTAATCTTGAAATTTAATGATAGAAACATGCTACACTGCACCTGAAATATAATGACTGTAATTTTATTTATGTTTTCTAACTGAGAACTATTTTGTTTATACTATACTTTTAAAGTGTGGCCTTGTATGAGATTTGCTGAAATATTTCAGTGTCTGTGTGTGTGCATTTGTGCCACCAAAAACCAGAGATGTCGGCAGAACCCTCTTTCTTAAAAAGGAAAGAAAGCAAAAAAACAAAAACAAAAAACTTTTGCCACTGAAAAATAACCATGAAAAATACTAAGCACACCTTAAAATGGACACCTGAAATAAACACCAAATGATGCCCGTGCATTTCTGCCACAAAACTGCTCATTCAAGCTTTGGGCAGGAGTCTTTCCCAAAAAAACAAAAAACAAAACCCCAACAAAAAAACAAAACAAAAAACCTGTCATGTTACCAATATTCACATTAATGGCTGCTGATGTAAAACTTGATAACGCAAGTATGCATTTTAAATTGTCTTTTTAAACCTTTAAACAGCCGATCTAAACCAAAGCAAATGTGCAGCACAACATGACGGTACAACCTCTGATGAACTTCACACACCTGAAATGTGTCTCTGTAACCGTTTTAATTTGGTAAAAATCACATCTGCACAACAGACAACCTGTTCCAATGCTCAATCTGTAGCAAGACAATTTTCTTGTCTATTAAATGGAAGTACCAGAGAGAGAGAGGGGGCAAAAAATTAAAAAAAAAAAAAAGTGTCCAGGTTGCGTTCCAATTTCCTTATCATGAGAAATACATTTTCACAAGACCCTTAAAACAAGTATAGTGCACCCAAAAGCTGTTTTGAGATTTGACTAATGACAAAACACAAAAATCTACTTTGGACTGAATGCATCTGCACTAACCACCCCATGAGAAATCTTTATATATTTTTGAGAACAGATGGGTCTGTGTACACCTTCAATAAGCCCTGTTTTCCCATGCAGTCAATGTCAAAAAACCACTATACCTACATTTTTCTTTCCGCCAACTGTCAAAGACACCAAAAAACAGCCAGTACATGGCTGGAAAATAACCACGTGTAACAGAAAATTAACCAGGATTTTGAAATTTTTTTAAAATTTCCCTCTGTGTGTTTTGCCGTTAATGTAGGCTTACCGTTCTTATTGACTTTTCTTTTTTGCTTGAATGGTTAGTAAAAAAAATTCTGAACATAAAAGTAACCCTTGAAAGAGATTTATTTAAAAAACAAAACAAAACTTATTTTGGTCCAACAGATGACATCAAGTGAGAAACTACTTTTAGGAATAATGTCAGAGTGGCAAATGGAAAAAAAAAAAATTCTTAAAATAGATGCTTAATTACTCTGTCTTCTTGTAATTGATGTCATTTATTTCTGAGGGGTTTCTTTAAACAACCATTTACACATCTAGATTAATTTAAAGGGCCATTTCCCCCTTTTTTGGCATTTTCTCAACCCAATTAAATGGGGACAAATACATATTGTCACTGGTAGCCCTTTAGAAACCTATAAGACTCTGAAAAAACACCAATGAATTGCCAAAAAAATGAATAATAAATAAAACTTATCAAGAAAATGTACTGACCCAAATACTGCACTCTAGTAAAACACAAACGAGCATGTGAAATGGAACTTAATGTGCTATGTGAGCCCAGCGTCCATTTAAACATTTCTTAAAATACTTGTCGTGTTATATGACCTTACAGGACTAGACTCCAGCATCCCCCCCCCCCCAAAAAAACTATTGTAACATCTAACTGTATTATTCCAGTTAAGCGTGTCACCCTACAGAGAATAATTCATCATGCTGAGAAACTGAACTGGTGGGAAACTAAAGAAAGTCGGGTTAGAATTCTGTATGTATTTATGTAGATATTCTTACAGATTTTACCATGTTCCCTGACAAACGTTGAAATCTGAAACTTCTAAGTTTTCCTATCCTATACTGTTGATACTGCCCAGTAATCAAATTGTGGTCTAGGATATAAGCTGTCCAACCTAAATTTTTATGCACAGGTCTCTGATCAAAATCGGCACTTTTTTTTTTCCTTCTTACCTTTGGCCAAGAGAGAGGCAGGGTTGAGACAAAACTGATTCTTATCGCTGGCATACACAACATATGCCACTGCATGTATTATACTAGATACATGCAATTCATTAGCACTGATTGCTGCTGAATCAATAACAAATGCTAATAAATGCCCCTCAACAAAATAATAAAATTACAAAACTGCTGTTATCTTTTACTGTATTATTCTGACGTTACAGCAGGGTTTGTCTCAGCTCTGCCTCAAATGGCAACAGCACCTGCAGAGACTGAATAAATGTGAGATTAAGTGCTTAAGAAAGACACTTACCCCATGCCGCGCCCCATGCCTCCACGCCCACGATGCATCATTCCGCCTCGGTCAAAGTCCCTCCCAGGGCCCCTGCTGTCCCCTACTCCAGGGTACCTCGTAGGCTCAGAGCCTGGATAACCAGAACCTCCACCCTGCCCATCCTGCCTGTAACTGTCTACAAAACAGGAACAACAACATCAAAACATGCAGTCATCACAAAATGATCACAGTGGCATTGAACAGATGTGTTTAGTTGAGAGAACAGCTGTTTAGGCAGGAGGAAATCAAAGCTTACTGTAATGGCTGGACTGGTTGTAACTGGGTGGTCCACCTTGCTGGTTGTACTGGTTGGCTGGAGGCTGCCCATATGATCCACTGGCCTGAGGAGGGTAAGCAGGAGGAGCTTGTTGCTGTGGCTGGGTCTGCTGTTGGTATCCCTGCTGCTGGTTGTAGCCTGCCTGCTGGCCTTGGTAACCAGGTTGTTGCTGACCATATGCTGCTGGCTGGGAGTAGCTATTCTGGTTGTAAGTAGCCGGCTGGCTGTTAGCATTGTAACTGTTGGAGACAAAGCACAGACAGAATGTAAGTAATCCAATAAGCATGTTCTTCTGGAATTCACATGTTATTTTGTTGTCAGATGAGATGTCGATACCTCTGAGGGGCAGTTGGAGCAGCCTGTTGGCCATAACCAGGGTAAGCAGACTGAGCCGTGTACCCTGGCTGAGAGCCATAAGACTGGGAGGCAGCTGGAGCAGCAGCAGCAGGAGTACTGTCATAACCACTGGCTCCGTAACCCTGGGTTGACTGTGAATAGCTGTGAGTAGCAGACTGGGCAGCAGGGTAGCCAGCTGTAGAGAAGACATTACATATCACAAAGGGAAAAACAGATATTTTATATTCATTCCTGTTAATTTTTCAGGAATCAATACATGGCGTCAAGCTTTGCCACATTGTAATTTTTCTGTTGGAACCATGTTAACAACAGAGTAAAACAAACACACACAAAAAAACCCTGACCTGATGCTGGTTGGCCATATGATCCAGATCCATACTGTTGCTGCTGCTGGGGATAGCCTCCAGTTGCAGGTGTTGTCTGACTGTAACTGCTATCAGCAGCTGCTGCAGCAGGTTGGGTATATGAGCCATAATTCTGCTGGCCATAGCTTTGCTGAAAGACCAGATACAGTAGCCATTAGGCACAATACACCTCAACTAAGCAATATTTAAAAGCTCAATTTGCTTAAAGCACAAACAACCTATATGACTGCCAGCAGTAAACAAACAACCATCCCAAGTTTTCCCCACAATCATTAAATGTTTTAAGCACAAGGCATGCTTTGATCTAAATCTGCACAATTAAATCAATAATGGTACCTGAGCAGATTGTCCATAATTCTGTGAGGGCTGGGCAGCATAGGAAGCATACCTGTAAATATATCAAAATTTTAGGATCATCAGAAATCCGGGTACTGCCTGAAAAAAATATCATGCTGTGCACGGTTTAAAAATGGTCTTTATCTAAAAGATGTTTACTACGATCTAAAGAAGGTTACAAATCCACCAAAAGTAATCCATGTTTGCATATTTATTTTTAAAAATTACACAGGTTTACATTTGCATCCACCCTAATCTCCGCTTTGTTTCCTTTCTTCGAAAGAATTAGGTCATATTGGATGGTTAAAAATCTCTAAGCCACTTTAATAAAGGTAACTGAAGAATCTTACCCCTGTTGAGCCCCGGTCTGGTTGTAGGAGCTGTAATCTGTAAATGGGGGAATAAGTTAGTTTAAAAAAAATAAAACAAAAAACAATTCAGTCTCAGATCTCAGCGCGCGAACCGTACGTTACAGGCCCGTTGTTAGGTCGCCATTCAAAACCGAGACAACTGGGCCATTCACTAAACCTATACACTACTTCACAGCCAAAGGAACCACTCAGACATCGACGCACCCGTTAAACAGGATTCATTTTAAACTGGTAATATGCGGGAAAACCCAGTCTGCACAAATTAAAAGACATATCCGGAGTAAATACCGCAATGACTCGACGAGCTAACTTGTCTAGGCCTCGGACGCGGCGCCGACTGGGTTCATGTTATTCAGCGAAAAGAAAATGGCTAAAAAGACGAACTATGCAGACATACTCACAATTAGGATACATTCATGCAAAGCAATGTTTCAATAAATAACAAAATTTACTTTAAAAGTCAGTATCTGACGCATTTTTTTTTACTCACCCGAAGCAGACGCCATTTTAGTGTGCCTATAAGAGACGAATGGACGAAGAATGCTACTGCAGAAGTGCACTTCTCTTCGCGGCAACCGCGAAATCTCGCGACATAATGCGATACTGTTTGGGGGCGGTTGTAGCGAAAGCATTACAGGTTTACAAATCAGCTACACAAATCGACACGTACGTTTACATTAATAGCCACATAGTCTATGCTTTTTAATTTTAAACAACATACAAAAAGCGTTGATTTGTAAATAGTCAGAAGACAACGTGATATACGAGGGGTTATACAAGAAGTAAAATAATTACCTGTTTTTCAAGTATCCTTATGACTTAACGTGATTATACCCACTCTGCGTAACCAAAACCAGTTGTCTTTGACCACTTAAAAAAATCTTTATAGAACTGTTTTCTTATATTTGCTGCCATGTTTCCTGCCTTCTTGGCCAGATCTTTCTTGAAAAAAATGTATTTCTCATATATATAAACATGTATAATAGATAAAATAGTAAGAAAAAATTACAACAAAAAGTCCTAAGAAACTATACAAACTATAAGTGCAAAACTAGTGCAATGTGCATATGTGAATATGATCTGAATGATATATCAGTGGGTTATTTCGTGGTGTTCATCACAGTGACAGTGATCGAGGTGGTGCGATGTGATGCTATTCAGCTTCACCTGCTGCTGCCTGATTATCAGGAAGATAGTGATAAACTGACAGGAGGAGCCAGGCAGAGTGAGCTGGTTGAGCTTCTGGTGGAGCATGTGTGGGATTACAGCGTTGAAGGCTAAGCTGAAGTCCATGGAAAGCATCCTGGCGTATGTCCTGGGTTGGTCAAGGTGATGCAGGATGTAGTGCATATTGATTGCATCCTCGCCCGACCTGTTTACCCAGTAGGGAAACTTGCAGGGGGTCCAGCAGAGGGTGGCTCAACACCAGTCTTTTAAAGGACATCATAATCATAGATGTCAGGGCAACAGGCCTGTAGTAATTTAATCTTGTGATGATGGACTTTTTGGGGGCTGGGATGATGATGGAACGTTTGAAGCAAGAGGGCTCTTCACACAGCTCCAGAGATCTGTTAAAGGTTCAGGCGAAGATGGGGGTCAGTTGGTCAACACAGACTTTGAGACAGGAGAGGAACACACCATCCCGGGGCCTTCCTGGTTTTCTGTCTGTGGAAGAGCAGACACACATCCTCCTCACAGATCTTTTGTGCAGGTAGAGGATCAGAAGGGAGGGGGTTGAGGGCTGCAGGTATGAGCTGAGGGTGAACATACGGGAGTGTTTTGGGAGGTGTTAAGGTCGTCAGCTATTCTTGGATTCTTGTCACAGTGGGGGAATTGACTCCTGTAACTGTTGATGTGCTGCAGGCCTCTCCAAACTGATGCAGGGTCGCTGGCTGACAAACTGTTTTTTAGCTTCTAACATTAGCTCCTCTTAGCTACCCTGATCTCCTTGCTCAGCTTGTTTCTGGCCTACTCGTACAGGGGTCGGTCCCAGCTGCTGTAGGCCTCCTCATTGGTCTGGCACAGCTTCCCTAGATTTGGAGTAAACCACAGTTTATTATTATTGTATGTATGAAAGGTCATGGTCTGCACACACAACTTCTCACAAAAACTGGTGTATGATGTGACAGTGTCAGTCAGTTCAATTAAGGATGATGATGGGGGCAGGGATAGCTCAGTAGGTAAAGTGTTGGCCCCGTGATCGGAAGGTCAGGGGTTCGATTCCCCTGAACGGCTACCCTGAGGTACCCCTGAGCAAGGTACCGTCCCTACACACTGCTCCCTGGGCGCCCAATGGCAGCCCACTGCTTCAATGAGTGAATGGGTTAAATGCTGAGAGGAATTTCCCCATGGGGATCAATAAAGTATACATTATTATTATGATGGTTCCGTCTTCAAAAAGCAGTACAACAGTGGTCCAGTATGTTAGCATCCCCGGTGGGATGAGAATAAATAAATAAAATAAATATAAAAGTCACTGGCAAAAAAACATGATTGCAGCTTCTATCTTGTGACAGGAATGTTCTTTCTGGTTCAAAATGACTTAATATCATTTGTGAGAGATATATTTGAAATATGCATTCTTCCGTCTTCATTCTCTCACGCTGTCCAGATTATTGGACAAAAAGTTATTTACAGCAGTTTAAACCAGCAATCATTTCTGGCAAATAGGACTGGATCACTTTTTAGCACGACACTGGAACAATACCTAGGTTAGTGTGCCAAAACAGCAATATTTAATAATTAAATTTATTTGCCATCCATAACTAAAAATGCCCGGTTATTATTACAAATCCCTTCTTAACTATTTCCAAATTTCGACTTACTAATATAAAGTTCAGAGAAAATAGGTTAAAATTTCAAGCTATTAAGAGTTCCTAAAAGTCAGATAATAAGATAATAACCCCAAATTTAACTTATGGAGGGCATTTTTCCCACCAGTGGCAGCAAAGGGGAAAAACAATCAGTGGGATGTGTAACACCATCTTTTCCCTCATTCTTCCTTTTTCATTCTCTCATGCTAGCCAAACAAAACTCATATAGAGAAACGCCAAACATACTGCTAGCAGTATGTCCAGCAGGTGGGGGTAGTGTATCTTTATGTTATTGTTTTACTGCGAAGAAGACGTAACGCGGAAGTTTGCTTTCATTTTCTGAATATTTTCACACTGGAGATTTGTTTATAACTGTAGGACTTCATTAGTTATGCTTTGATGATTCTTTTTTTCCCTTAAAATTTTTCATCACATACGCTTTGAGGATATGGCTATTTTATATAGGACCAGATGAACTCAGATTTCATGTCTTTTGGTGGAATTTCTGCAGGCACTAACCTCAGTTTTGAAGGATCTTTGACGGGCTGTCTTAATGCTGTGAGGACTATAATGGGTTCAGTTTAATGCCACAAGCTATTTTTCGTGTTATGCAAACCAGCATATGTTTGTTTACCAGGATTATGCCACTATAGCAAAAAACAAAACAAAAAAAAGTGAGAAGAGAAACTACAGCTGATCGTGGATAATAATGCTGGACTGTATGTCGTCAGTGTGGTTCTGGTTTGGATCAGGTCGCCCTGGCTTCTGCCTGGGGACCTCTTTATTGGTAACACTCATGCTACTGATGTATGCTGGGGGCATCCAGGCAAGTCTCAGCGTTGGTCCAGGAGGAGACTTCCCGAGGTTCACAGGTAACTCTTTTTTTTTTTAGTTTTTTTTTAGTTTAGTTTTTTAGTTTTTTAGTTCAGGCAAGAATTGGTGAAAATCAAAACATATGCACGACATTTTCTCCTCCTCAGATGTGTTCCTGTACGCTCTCAGCCACGATGAGCTGCCCTCTCTGCTGGTCAGTGTAGCTCTGGTGCTGCTGCTTGGATCCTGTCAGGAGCGCCGCTGGGGGACAGTCGCCTTACTCGTCCTCTCCACCCTGACAATCATCGCACTACCTTTTCTTTACACCCTGCTCCTCTTTATTGGTGGGGGTGAGGCGAGCCGGATCTTTGGCTTCTCTGCCGTCCAGCTTGCTTTATTTACAGCGCAGTGTCGACAGGTGACACAGAGGAGGGTGCTGAGGTGTCTGCCTGTCTGGTTTCTCCCGTGGCTTTTTCTGCTGATTGGTCTGCTGCTGCTGCCCGGGACACCAGCTCTGCTTCACTTCTGTGCAATATGCATAGGGCACAACTGTATCCTACCCCGATTTTGCAATTGTTTGAAACTAAAAGTAATATATTGTGGTTTATAGGGGAACAATTTTACTTGTTGTTTTCTGTATTTTGACTTATTAGGACTTTTACTATTAGCTCACTTTTCTCTTATTTTTTCTTGAACTCTCCATTTGTTTCTCCAGGTTTAAAGCGATCAGATCTTTGATGATGTTCATTTCCATATTCATAAGTCTTTCTATATAATACTTAATGTATCGCTCAGATCGTCAGCCCTTTATCGGGATGTTGCAGGAGCTGGAGGAGTCCAGAGTCTTGGATTTCATCCCTGACTGGATGTATGTTTCCACCACAGCCAGGTTAAGGTTGCCCAGCTACGCTACCTCACACAGGTGTGACTCATTTCGTTCACATCACAAGTCTCACTGAAAATTCATGTGTCTCAACCTGTGTTTATTCTGAACATTTTAACCTCATGTGTTGTCACAGATCTAGACCAGTTTCTCAGACGATGCCTGTAGATCAGTCAGCTGCTGTCCCAATGAACCAACCTTCTGCTTCAAACCACCGCTCATGGATTGAACCTTTGCCTGCCTGGATAATGGAGGAGTCTACTGTGACTGCTGAGGCAGAGGTGCTGGAGGAGCAGATGCTTAGGGCGGGGATACTGGCCTCATTACAGGATGCTCCTGATGATCCTGGTGCAAAAGTGGAGGTTCCTAAATCATCGGTTTCCTCTTTGCGGTTAGTAATATGTTAATATCTTGAATTTTATGTCAGTATGCAGATGTGTTTGTTTTTTGTTTTTTAAACCTAGTACTAGTCATTTTTCCTCATCCAATACTATGGAAAAGTCTTGAGACATCCCTCATTTTTTTACAGTGTGCTTCCAGACTTTCTTTTAAGTTGTCTTGAGCAATGTTTGAAGGTCTTTTGACACTTGCTGCTTTTTCCCTCATTTTCTATTTAGTCCAAAAATTTTTTTTTCTTTTTTTAAACCATTTAACACCGACCTATCAATCATTCAAGCATGTAAAAGGTTGTGTTTAGGCACTTTGTTACTAGCAGCCTGTCACAAAAACACATTATTTGTCATTAGCTCAAATTTCTTTGCTTGAATTTTTGAAAACTCCCTAAGAAAAAACAGTTTGACAGATATAAAATAGTTTTGCACCAACAAGTTGATTTCCAAAAGCTATTAGCTGAAAACCTTGCACATCTTGGCACAGTGTGCAGTGTGGTGGCTCAAGACTTTTGCACAGTACTATATATACTTACATAAAGTTTCCTCTCAGTCTCCAGCAGCTGGAGAAGATGGGCTTCCCCACAGAAAAAGCTGTTGTGGCTCTAGCAGCATCAAAACAGCTAGATGGCGCCATCTCCCTGCTTATAGAAGACAGCATCGGAGAACAAGCTGTGGTGGTATCTAAGGGGAAGAGCTCGCTGCCACCACAAAACACCTAACCCGCATCACAAGTCTGGACCAAAGTTACGCTTGGGTTTTGCTGAGCTTCAGTATGTTCCCCGTGGGTTAATTGAAAAACAATTTTAATGATGACAATTAGGAGCAGACTTTAGATTTTCTGTATATGCAAATATAAATGTACGGTGGATGTCATTTTATTTATAAAAGTGTTTAATGAATACTGGTGTCATGTAAAAAAAATAAAAAAAATAAAATAAAACAGTGGACATTATTTTATTACACCGATCATCTAGACAGGATTATATTAACACAGTAACACATTTTGCAAGAAACAAAGTTAAAAGTATGAAATGGTTACACAACAGCATACAAAATAAACTACAGTTCATTTTAAATAGTTTCACAATAAATGCAGAATGAAAAAAAAAAGTCTTTTCATCATAACAGTTTAAGCAGTTTACCAGCACAACAGTGGTAAAAGTATATTCAAGTTAACGTAACAGTTTTGACATTTTCTCCATTTTTTGTGTGTGTGTGTGTGTGCGCACGCGCGCTAAAGATCATGAAATGTTCTGTGAGGTCTGTTTTCCTTTCAACATGTTTCCAGATTGCAACATCATTAATGGCCATTTCTAAATATGTGGAGGCTAAAACAAGATGCAAATGTTTGTGCACGTTTGCCCAGTTTAAATGTCGAAACGTTTTATCGGTACATACTTTAGAGGAGGAGGGGAGGGACCGGAAAAGTACAAATCACCGTTATCAACACTTATCTCAGTTAGTGAATGGATCACTTAATCTTTTTAGTGCACTACATAACATTGAGTTAAACAATATGATAGAAGAATAACAAATTACATACTATAGGAGGAGTTTTGTTTGTGTAGTCGTGTCCTGCAAACTGTACAAACTCCGTGTGCTTAAATAATGAATTCTGTTTAGGTTGCAGTTATATCGTGAAAGCAACAGAAACTCAAATCCAGTCTCTTTTCTCACATCTGACTTCTCTTTCACATGATTACTCTAAATGACCTTTATTCTCCAGGACCGTTTGTAGCTCGAGGAGCACAACAGAAGATTCAGATTTTTTTCATCATCCTAATTGTGAGGCTTGGGGTTCTATAGCTAAACAAATGAAAAACAGAAAGAGCAGCTGGAAGAATTGTGTAAAGGTAAATTGTTTGGTTATGGCAATGGCTGGGGTTCAAACTAGTTCTCAGGTTCCCGATGGAGAAGGGCATTGTCGAGTACCAGTGGAGTTTCCCTGAGGTGTCCCCCATCCTATATTAGATGGTACAGCCCAGAGAGGGTGTCAGTTAACGTCTAACTCTGTTGAGTGTTGATGAGACTTATAGGAGGGGAAGTCAAGCCCCTCCCCCCGCCTGTGATCCTCAGGGTGAGCCAGGGAGTGGCTACTTTCCTCGAACCTTGGTGTCGGAGGACAGAGGAGAAGCAAGTCGATGCGGAAGTGAACCTGATCGCTTATCTCTGTAGAAACTAGGGGAGGATGTGCCAAACGGTCCATCCCCAGACCCTAGATCAGGCTCTGTTGAAGAAAGACAGTAGTTGGAATGGCACTTCCCTCTCCACCAGTATGTGTGCACTTTGTAGTCCTAATCCAAACCTATAAGTATTCCTAACTTATTTTAGGCGAGCTGCAGCTGACTAATATGCCATTGTTTTTTTTGTGTGTGTGTTTCTTATAAGCTTATTGGAAAAATGTCTATCTTAATTTTCCAGCACCCTTCAAATTGTCCAGAATAAGTCCAAAAGATGTGCTAATTTAAAAAAGAAAGAGCACCAATTCATCACATTGAAAAAGCCAAAACCAGCGACAGTTTGGCACATTTTCTTGCTAAATGACACAGATTTATGTTCAATCATTTTATTGCCAGGGTATAGACCTCTGAGTCTGTCTACTTTGCTTCAAAACAAGCCGATAATTCTGTAATATTAGTTAAATATTTATATTATTTAATTATTATTGGTGCTCAGAAATGTACCAAGTGAGACAAGCTCAGAGTAGTTCGAAGAAGATGGAAAAAATCCCCAAATACGAACATTTCTAAGTAAAACCTTGGCAGAAGATTGTAGGATCACATGTGTTATAGTACCAAAACAGCTTATTCAAAGGATTGCATTTCTTAAAATACATCTACAACAACATTTCGTAGTTCAGTTAGTGATTATCACAATTTGCTTTTAGCTTCTAACACTTTAGATCTCGTCAAGAAGGTAAGTGGGGGCCAGCAGTTCTGCGGGTGAGGATGTCTTGGCGTTACCTGGCCAGATGATAGCCTCCAGCAGTGTCACCCTGCGAGTCAGAAGCTCAAGGTCTGCCTGCAAGTTGTGGAACATCTGCAAGCTAATGTCCTATCAGAGAGCAGTGACAGGGGGGGGGG
>VUQG01043556.1:30860-45481 GCA_015106755.1 Etia nguti
GAAGGGGGAGGAGGGGGGGGGGGGGGGGGGACTGTGTGAGGGTGTGGAAACCAAGCCCGAGTCCAGGGGCTGCTCGCGACTGTTCCCACCCCCCAGTAAGTAGAGTGGGGGTTTGAGTTGCCCACCTTCGACCCCTGCCTAAAGCTGACCCTGCCGCAGGCCTCCTACTCACCATGAATACCGATCATAGTCTCGAGGATTAAAACCCTCTCGGCTAAGATCTTCAGCGCCTCTCTGATCTGATGTATTCCGTCCCCCTGTGAAGATAGATACAGCCGTCAAGGTAAGGAGCACAAGCTAAAGAACTGCTCGCCAAGATGCAAGTCATTTTTCTCAACACAGTCCAGCAGTTAGAAGGTTAAAACAGTCCACACATCTGCCCAGCACTGTCAGACATTATCCATTCCCTGTATTTCTCTACGCTGCCCTCATTCTCGGAGCATGCTTCCATATGTAGTCAGTCTCTGCCATGCTGGGCTGGGCAACATCAGCATGCACATTATGGACCTGCATCATGCTGGTGACATAACATTGTTCCAGGATATACATTTGATCATGCCATCTGCATCTTTTTGTCAGGCAGCAGTTCAGCCAGGAAAATATGTTTGCTTTAGTGCCACAGTTTCATTCTTAGCACTGTGGTTACACCAGTAACCCACCATCACCTGACAGAATGAAGCCAGACTAGATTTACGCTGAAGTCTGTTGTCTTTTGTTAAAGGATGAGCTAACAATTCACGAGTCATACCTTCAAACAGAACACAAGTAGATGAAAAAGAAATATAAAGCATACAGAGACAGCTAAAAGGGTCGACATCACAAAAGAGAGCGTGCAGACAATAGCTGATGATTTGGGTGATTCCCACTAAGAAATGTGGCGATTAATACAGTCTTAGGTTTAAAGAAAAAAGGCAAAGTTATTATAAACAATGTGACTTTAGGGATGGCAGTAGCATATCTAATTTAGATTAAACTATATCAGCTTTGGGACAAAGGAAATTTTTATTAAGACATTGATGGTGTCCAGAGAACGAATTCTAGTTTGTGAATCATCTCCTGAACGAGCTGGAGGCGAGTATATGTCGTTTTAGTGAAATATCTTAGCATTATTGGTTAATCGCCATGATGCTCGATGCAGGTTTTCATAATCCCCTCAGGATCAGTCTTGATCCTCTGACTGTTTATCCTGCATCACATTCACGTCAAAAGTTTAATCTATCGATATACTGCACCTCCTAAAAATCAGTAAACATATTATCCTTGTTGGCTTCAATACAGCCTCACAGAGACTCTTTGGATGTTTACATCTACTTTGCCTTTTTTCTGTTTTTAACTGCACTCTGTTATTAGTCATTAGATATACTTTTAGTTTATTAACCCATCCAGATAAGGGAACAGTTTATTCAGTATAGCAATTTAGGACAAACTCATGCAAGGTTGCATTGGGGGAGAAAAGAGGATAGCTGTATCCACTCCACTCACACCACATCAACACCTCTAAACCAACACCACCCACCAATGACACATATGGAGTGATTTGGCATATACATTTCGCACATTTCCTCTGTGAGTCACTGAATATTCGAGCATCTGTGAAATCAGTTTGTTGAATTCGGATGGAATAACTGAGAATTTCGCCTTTAAAAGGACATGACTGCATCGAGCTGTTGTCCTGGTATGTTTTTGTATTTTTATATGTATATGCCAAAGTCAGATGCTGAAAAGATGACTGTGAAAGGTAGCCATGGGGACAGCAGCTTGCAGAGGGAGCTTTAGGGTCAAGAGGACAGCAGTCCAGAGCACACCCCGAGGACCAAACAAAAACACGTTAACGTACAAACACACACAGATCAAAAGCTACAGTCACATATGATCAAACATAAACAACAAAGTAAAGCAGAGACTATGTGACAATCAACAGTCTGAAAAGTCTGAGGCTGAGAGAAAAAAAGATGCTGCTCAATCACCACTTTGTGGCCAATCACCACCACAAATATGGTAACTGTAAACAGATCAAAGCAAACACTGAGAACTTGGCTACACAGTGAACAGATGATGACATGAATTAAAAATATCTTACATTTGGATTGCTCTTGTAAAATGAGAAACAAGTGAAAGAAATGTAAGGATTAAGCAGACATTTCATGCCTAATATTAAAACTTTTGAAACCTTTTGACTACAATCTTCTTGTTCAGGCTGTGCTTCACCATTTGAACTGTGAATTACCAGCAGCTGGTATCTTACCGGCAATCCCTTCTCTCCCGGTTCTCCTTTTGGTCCTGGTGCTCCCTGTGACGAAATGTTAACAGAAAAATTGGTGTGATGCAGCGGTTCACATCAAAAGAAAGAGCACATTCTCTCTCTGATTGCAGCTTTGTTGGTGAGTGTGGTTTGCAGTGCTGCTGGTGAATGTAGTTTATACTAAAATAACCCGATATGACAGGGTGTTGATATTCTCCCCTTTTCCACATGCAGGGTAGAGGTGGCTTACCGGCTCGCCTCTCAAGCCCCTCTCTCCCGGGTAACCTGAAGGTCCCTGAAAAATCAAAGACTTGTCTCATTAAGTTGTCAAACAAAGAAAAAACAGCTAAATGTTTCGAAAGAGTCCTTTTTAAAAAATAAAAAATTGAAGCTTTTTTCACCTCAATAGTTCTCATCCACATTATGGTTGTGAAAAAGAAAGTGCATCCTCTAAGGTTTTACATATCACAGCATATCAGAAAAAAAAAAATCATCATTATATTGTTCTGATTATATTCTATCACCATTTATGTAACAAAAACAAATCCAAATTCAGAAGCAAGACGAAAACCGAGAAGCGGAGAAAATCTGAAACAGAATGGCTGGAAAAGAGAAGAATTTTGGTGTTGCAATGAACCAGTCAAAGTCAAAACCTCAACCTGATTCAGATGCTGTGACGGGACCTTAAGAGAGCTGTGCATCAACAAAATAAGAGTGAGCCAAAATTCTTCACACTGGTTACAGTTGCTTCAAGTTATTACTGTTAAAAGTGGTTCAAGTAGTTACTGAATCATGGGGATTATGATGAAGAATGCAGAGTCCCATGAATATAAAATGTTAATTTTTTGTGTTTTTAATATTTATATTATTATTATATTTGCAAGAGAAGAATGCGCAAAGTGACATATTTATGGGTTGATCATTGTATGAGATATAAAAGTCTGAAGACATTAAACACCGTACATATAAATCTAAATAAACATGTACTTGCTTATTGAATCATCTGATTGTCTTGCATAATATTATTCTCTTTAACTGCATGGAGAACATGTTCATAAATAATAAAAATAATAATCAGTTCTGATATAGTCTTCCTGTACAATCTTACTTACTGCGTGATATTGCATGTGCTTTTTTTTTACTTTTCTCTGTACATGTCTACAAACTTGTCTTTTAGCTAAGCTTTTTATATTTTCAAAAATGTAATTAATTTGCGCTGTGCCTCCATCCAACAAATCAATAATCTAAGCCAAAGTTTACTCACTCTCTCCCCACGTTCTCCCTTTGGCCCCACGGGGCCCTGCGTTCCAGACACTCCAGGTTTTCCCTGTTTTGAGGCAGAAAGGAAATTGAAAATGACACAGATGAATTTGTACAAAAACAAATCTAATGCAGCGACTATCGTGCACTGCTGTGCTGTGAGCAAACTTACATTTTGTCCTGCTGGACCAGGAGGTCCTACTGGGCCTTTAGGACCAGGGGGACCTGAAAAATAGATTTAAAAAATGTATATTAGCACAAGAGGATTGTGTTTTACACCTTTTCAACCTGACATAGTGACACACAGAACCTGTAGGTGTTCATAAGTTTATGTTATCAAAGCCTTTATCTTCAAAGTAGATAAGAAAGATCAGTGGAGATTATGAAATGCATATTAAAAGGAATAAATATAAAAAGCATCACTGACAGGCATCAGCGTATACAGTTAGGTCCATAAAATTATGGACAGAGACAATTTTTGGTTCTGTACATTAGCACAATGAATTTTAAATGAAACAACTCAAACTTTCAGCTTTAATTCAGTTTGTTGAATAAAAAGATTGCATAAAAATGCGAGGAACTAAAGCATTTTTTACTCAATCCCTTCATTTTAGGGGCCCAAAGTAATTGGACATATTTAATAACTGAAAATAAAATGTTCATTGAACTTTGCTCAATCATTCATCAATGACAGCCTGAAGTCTTGAACTCATGGACATCACCGGATGCTGGTCTGCCAGGCCTTTACTGCAGCAGCTTTAAGTTGCTGTTTGTGGGCCTTTCTGTCTGAAGTTTAGTCTTCAACAAATGAACTGCATGCTTAATTTTGTTAAGATCAGGTGACTGACTTGGGCATTCAACAATATTCCACTTCTTTGCTTTAATAAACTCCTGGGTTGCTTTGGATGTCATGCAGTCATCGTGCAGTCTTCTCTTCATGGTAGACTTGGATATCGATACGTCTACCTCCTGGATAGCGTTGTTCACTTGGTTGGCTGTTGTGAAGGAGTTTCTCATCGCCATGCAAATGATCCTGCGATCATCCACCACTGTTGTCTTCTGTGGACGTCCAGGTCGTTTTGCATTGCTGAGTTCCCTAGTGCTTTCTCTCTTTCTCAGGATGTACCAAACTATAGGTTTTGCCTCTCCTACCATTGTGGCAGTTTCTCGGATAGATTTTATCTGTTTTCGCAGCTTAAGGATGGCTTGTGCCGCCTGCACGGAGAGCTCCCTTGACCGCATATACCCTCAAAAGAAAACTGAAATGAAAGTGTCTACACATTATGTCCATGTCCATTATATAAGTATAATTAGAATATGTTTCAGAAAACAAGCAGAAAACCAAAACTTGTGTCAGTGTCCAAATATACCTAACTGTAACAATAAAAATATAATAACACAGAAAAAGATCATAACACAGTGAGATACTGCACAAGATGTTTGTTCATTCAAACTGCAAGAGTTGCAAAGGGGCTGTTTTCATTTTGCATATTTGAGTTTGTTTAGAGTGTATACAGAGTGGTGACCACACCTAAGTGTAGTCATCAGTGTGTGGACTTATTTTTGAAAGATATTTATTTTTTTCTGGACATCTGGTTAGGAATAAAAAACATTTACTGCCTGTAACATCGTTCAGCATGATCAGTTTGGTAGTGGGTCGGCGATGATGGTAAATGGTAAATGGCCTGTACTTGTATAGCGCTTTACTTAGTCCCTAAGGACCCCAAAGCGCTTTACACTACATTCAGTCATTCACCCATTCACACACATTCACACAATGGTGATGGCAAGCTACATTGTAGCCACAGTTGCCCTGGGGTGCACTGACAGAGGCGAGGAGGTGTATCCATGGAGGGATGTACAGACCTCTACAGGCTAGGCAACGACACCCTGACTGCCATTAGGTATCAGGATGAAATCCTCTGACCCACTTTCAGACCCTACACTGATACAGTGAGTCCTGGGTTCCTCCTGGTGTACTACAATGACCGACATTATCTAGGGTGAGTATGCAGGCAGTTGTGGGAGGATAAAGGAACTGATACCATTGACTAGACCCCGCACACTGGCCTGACCTAAATCCAGTAGAACACTTCTGGAACATTATGTTTTTTGTCCCACGTTGCACCTCAGACTCTCCAGGACCTCCGTGATCCCCTGGTTCAGATGAGGGGGGAGATCCCCCAGGACCTCATCGGTCTTCTCATTAGGAGCATGCCCGAGTGTTTGCCCCATTGTTGTCAGGCATGCATACAAGCACTTGGGGGGCCATACTAACTACTAATGCTGTTATTTCAGCAAAATGTACTTATGTGCTGCATAATTTTTTCACTTTGATTTTCGAGGTGTCTTTGAATTCAGTCTTGTAGGTTAATAATTTTTAATAAAGCTGTTAAGAGTATTTAATGCTCACCAATAGGCCCAGGAGGCCCCTGAGGTCCTGGAACAGGTATCCCCCGAGAGTCGTGGAAGGTGTTGGTGAAGAAAGGGTCTTTTCCACGATCTGGAAGTTGAAACAGAAAATGCGTGTTTGTTTAAAAGAAAGCAGAAGCTATTGGTAAAGTTAAAATAAGTTGCTTTAAGCAGAAAAAAATCCAATTTTTTAGCTTCACCATCTAAACAAACTTTTAAAATACCATTCAAAGTGTGTATTATTGCATTAATTTATTTTCCTCAGTTATAATACTGAGTTGAATTTATTTGTCATGCGTATGCTGTAACATCGTCTGTCCTCCTGATGAGCTCCAAAGAACAAATTATATTTTGGTTACATTTCCAGATGGTGTTGTTTTTGATTAGGTTCGAATTTGGCAGGCCAAGCTCGATAAGCGAGCCATATTTTGCATGTGCCAGATAAGAAATTGGTCCTTCATCAACATATCGTAAAGAAGACTGTGGCAAAATATCTCATATTAAGAAATATGAACTTCTTGATCCAACTACATCCTGTAAGGCACCTTAGTGGATGGTTAAGTTTTTGTGTGACAAATCAGCTTTACCTCTAGAGGGCAGTGTACTCCAATAAACAGTCAAACTCAATCTCATGACTTTGCCAGGGCAGTAAAATATACTAAACTGTAGTATGATACGTATTAAAAGTTCAACATGACATAACAAAAAATTTTCCACTGTTGAACAGCACTGACTGTGCATGCACAGCCACATGTGTCAGAAGAGGAAGGGCCAGTTGAAGAGGGTTGTGAATGTGTGAATGTTAGAGGAAATGTACGTTTGTTGGGTCATTTTTTACTGATAGGAAACACAGATCCAATCACAGCATGAGGCTTCAGGAGAATTAGAGAGAAGGTGGAGAAGTAGAACCCAGAAACATCCTCCAGCTGCCAGATTCTTGTTGCACACCACTAAAAAAAACAGGAGCGGTGGTAACATCCAGATCAGGGTTGCTTTCCTGTATCTGATACTCTTCATTTCCTGCTTACAGCAAACTGGAATCTGTGGCTTGACGTGACATGAAAATCTGCTCGACCACTAACAAACACTGAGGTCATACTTTTAAACAGTCCTGCTCTTAAGTACTACGTGCTGGCCGCTGGTTTAGGAACCCTCTCCAGCCCTGCAGACGGGAATTCCAACATCCTGATGCAGATGTAAAAGCCAAATAATCCAGTGTTTTCCAAAGGAAGCTCTGCACAGAACCCCCGTCTTATGTTCCCTGCTGTTACTTTGATGTGAAAGAAATGACCCACAGTTTCGGAAATAATCGTGCCAACCTCAAGCCTGCGTCTCCACACAGGAACCCAGAGCCTGCAAACGGGTGTGCTGCATATTTTGTTTTTACCACTGAACCCATGTATAAAACCCGGCTGTGTGCTGACCTTGGAAGAGCTGGTGTGGGCCCCCATCTGTCTGTCACCCCCTCCACCCCCACCTCTTCCCTCAGCTGTCTGAGCAACCTACATCTGGAAGCTGTTGAGTGACATCAGGGGTGGACAGGTTCTCATCCCAGCATGTGAAGTCTGTGTCAATCTCTCTGTCTCTGACTCCATTTAACACTCTTTGATTCTGTCCTACTTGGCAGGTAGACAACAAGGAGCAAGTAGCAGTTAAAGGATTAACGTCATCTTGCCTGTTTCCTATTCTCTTTGTTTCTTTTGTAAGGCTGCTATAGACACGTGAACATTAGTTTAAAGAGTCAAGCTGGAAGTCTTTAAAATTGATGTCACCCTGCCTGAATCTGTGTGCGTACACAAGATGATTTTGTTTGGACATGGAGTAACAGTGTCTGGTTTGGCTCAAAAAGACACCAATTCATGCGAGAAGGTGGTGACATCTGACATGGACCTATTCACCATTTGGACATCTAGGTCCGTTAAAAATAGGGTATGAAAAGTCATAACCGGAACCAAAGTAAAAGAGCAGAGCCAGTTTTTATAAACAAAAGGAATAAAGTCACATTTCAATGGAATATACAGCAAATCAAGTGGAAGTGGGCTGTTTTTAAAAAGTCCTAACAGCTGACATCCTTTGAGGTGGAGATGCTTTGGTTTGACAATAAAGAGACTGAAAATAAAAAATAAATTGGGGTTTATGGAGTTAAACAGAAGTGTTGTACCCCAAATCCCCATCTTTGCTTGAGGCTGGCAGCTGATGGCTACATTATCTGGTAGCAGCACAGCACAGCCGAATCTCAGACAAAACGATGGCCTAATGAATCGTAAGTAAAGTAAATGTTTAGAATAAAAAAATAATTTTTATACACAGTATCTAGTTCTACTAAACTGAATTTGAACTTTGCTGTTTAACAGTGTGAAATGATTCACATTTATCAAAAACCTAAATGGGTACTTTAATTGTTTGTAGTGAATTAGTGTCATAATAACTACATGAGGTCTCTTAGTTGCGCAGGGTCTTACTGTGGTCCGGTTCTGGGATGCGGGCACTGGCTGGTGCTGGGGAACCTGGAGGGCCTGGAGGCCCCGGTGGGCCAGGCGGCCCTGGAAGACCTCTCCCTCCTGGCAGTCCTGTTGGACCACGGGGGCCTGGGAGTAGGGATGACAGAAAAATCACCATGGTGACAGACATTCTGTACAGCAGGGATGTTTCACAGCAAAATAAGACCTGAGTTTTCTCTGAAGAGGCACAGCTCATGGCAGACTGATAAATGACTGTGGCTTATGTGACGACAAGAGGACAAACAGCAGAGAGGAAAAAGATTAGATAAAGTGTTGAGTGATACAACATAGTGTCTCTTAGGAGTGAGTGTGTGTCTGTGTGTGTGTCTACATGTGGAGTAAGATCAGGAGCTAGACTGAATAGAAGTGTATGAATTTTCTTTTATCTGTAGTTAACTAGAAGAGGGTCTTTAATGGACCAGTGCTGGGAACTTTACAATGGGAAACTCAAATAAACACAGGTAAACTCTGCAAAGTGTTGCTGTCACTGGTTCACAGTAAATTAAATGCTCTCTACATACACAAAAATGGTGTATCTGTAGCTGCTCATAAGCAAAAAGGACCCTCGTCATCCCCAAGTGTTATTTTGAAGATGAAAAAAAGCACCACCGTGACATCTGACCTCATTGTTTGGATTCTTCTGAGGTCGGGTTGTATTCTGAACACAACCTCTCGCCCTCCACCACCTTTTTGTTTATATACAAAATGACATTTCATTATTTACAGATTTTCAACATAATATATTGCATCTGATTTGACATTTTTACTGATCGCAGTAAAGAAACAGCAGCAAAACCAGCTGCTTTGGCTACTTCATGAAGATCACAAGCTGAAAGCTGCAGCACAGTGTTCAGCAGGCCAGAAAAAGCAGCTCTTTAAAGCCTTTGTGACATATTAGGGAAAACAATTTCAGTTTTTCTTCTAGGATAATGGTTCCCCAGAGCAACTATGGGATGATATGGCAAAATATTAGTCAACATTTTAATACGACTCTCCTGTAAGTTATCAGGGCTCGTATCATATCATACAACATCACTTCTCCTAACTACAGCTGTTCACTTTTGATTTTTCCCACAACCTCTGGCCTAAAAAACATATTTATCTACATTTAGCATGACACTGGATGCATTCCAGGCCTGTGTTTATCTTTCTCTTTGAGTGTAAAAGTAAAAAAAAAAAAAAATCAGCAAAATAAGAAAAACACAGCGCTGCTTTTGGATACCTGTGAAGTAATGGAGATAACAATAACACCAAAGGGGCATATGGAAATCATAAGGCTCTATGATTTCGTATACGTATCGCTCGTGTTCATTTCAATTGAAGTCACATGGTGGGTTTGTAGTTCAGCGTTTGCTCCAAATCTCATCTTTACCCAGCAGCAGGCAGAGAGCAGGGGTCACATGTTAGCCTGAGAGGAGAGGCACTCCTTCACGATCCAGAGCAGAGGAATAACAGCTTATAGCAAGAGCAGATGTTGTGACACACTTATAGACCGCCATTTACTTTATTCATTATTCAAGTCACAGCTGACTCCGGATTTACGTTTTTCCCAGCAGGTCATTTATTATTTGTACATAACAACTGAACTCTGAATCCGTGGAACAGATTTATGATCCCGTGTCTGTTCTGGCTGCCGACCATGAAAAGCAACACATGTTGGGGAGTTTATATACAGTCAGAAAAGAAATACTTTGCTACTTTGCTTCTGGAGCATGCACTTTTTAGAAACCTATGATTTTCAAAGCCAACCAGCAAAATACTCAAAGTCCAGTAGGTTACCAGCAGGCCTCAAGAGCAGTTGGACTGTCCCAGCATTTAGTGCTGGAGGGTCTGCAGGCCGACTGAGAGGTTTGAGGGAAAGACAAACACTCTGGATATGGACATCACAGGTCACGAGGAGATACTCCCCCTGTTGTTTTCATAGCCCTTTGGCCTCTTGTTAGCCATTGTTCCACAGACAACAGTGACTAGATAGGCAATAACTAAACAGCTGATCTGACATAACCTCTCTCTTAGTGACACGCATGCAACTTTACAACAGGATGAGGTTTATATGTTACTCTTATCTCTGCTAAGAAAGACCTTTTCCTTGAGTCCACCGTTACCTGCCGGTCCAGGGGATCCTTTTGATCCAGGGGCTCCAGATGGGCCCCTTGCCCCCGCCTCCCCTTGAGGCCCAATAGGACCTGGCAGCCCTCGAGACCCTGGCTTCCCTAAGAGAAGGAAACAGCCATGAGTAATCACAAAGCCCTAACTGGTTTACATCTTAAGTGGTTTTACGTCAACTGAAAGGCAACTATTGTTACAATTTACCATCTCTGCCAGGAAGCCCATCTCTTCCCTTTTCGCCCTGAGGACCTGAAATTAAAACAGAAGGAGAGGTTTGATAAAAACAAGTAAAATCCACCAAAAGATGAGGTGCAATTACAGTGACAGGAAGAATATGTCGTTGTGTTTATGGGTCAGTGTTAGGGCTCATTAAATGTTTTAGCTAGAAAATACTAAATCTTTAAAGTGCCATTTTTATATCATTTTAAAGGGCTAGTTAATTCTAACTCAGCAAACTGATTTCCCTTACCTAGTTCACTCTTGGGTTTTATGTAAAGCTCTGGTTGTAGTGATTTTGGGAATACTTTGTTAAAAGGAAGCAAATTTACACATCAGATTTCATTTGCAGCTCTTCCATTATTGGAAACAGTAGTATCAAACCTGCAGGGAACAGCGTAAAGACATTAAATGATTTCATTTAAATCAGAATCAATTAAGGACTTATTCAGCAGAACCCCCACCACAACAGTTAGGCAACACCCCACACATAGTGGTGCTGAAGAACAGGCAGACTGAGGAAAATCTAAACCAAGCCATCACTCTGCATTACATAAGAGTGCACTGTGGCCTGAAGGTGGCACCAGAGGAAAACTCACAGGGTGCTCGTTTAGAAACGGTTTATCCTGTGGGGAGAAGGAACTGGTACAGAAAAATGTTTTATATTTCTGATTTACAAATGGATCAGGGAGCTTTTTCTTTTCTACAGTCAGTCATGACCAAGTTACTGTGTATGTAGAGCAAACCAGAGAATTTCAGTGATAGCCACTCACTGATGGTATTACAAAAACACCTCTCTGAGCCATATATAGTGCACTATATTTAGCACTATAGTTTCTCTGCCATTTTACAAGTAAACAAAGAAACTAACAATCCCACAATGCATTGTGTTTATAGAGTAGAAAAAAGTATCTATTACACAGGGAGCAGTGGATGAGCATTGGGGAGTATTTCAGTCAGAGCAGTAGACCAAACTGCACTCAATTTCTCCAGGTTTGTTTCATTTAAGACGAATAAAAGTCTTTAATTTGAAAGTCCACTAAATCACATCTTTCTGCTGCTGATGGTGTAACAACACTGATGACTGCGTCTTTAGCTGCAGCCAGTGCTGGGCTCAACTCCAGGAAAGGAGAGGACGCTCACAGAGCTGAAAGTGAGCTGCACTCTGACTTTTGTTAAAGGGAATGAGTGCGCATGCATTGGGTGAAATAGGATACGAGCAGATGTGTGCAGGTAGCGAGCAGGAAAAGCTGCAAGGAGTGATTTCTGACTTAATTATTAAATGTAAACGTCGACGGAACTAAATGGAAATGCCTAAACTTGACATGTGACAGCCGGATACACCTACCTGCAGGTCCCTGCTCACCAGGAGCTCCCTGAGCGGGCACAGCCCCCATCAGTAACGAGGTCTCTGGAGCAATTCCCACTTTACCCTGAAGGTGGCGATGCGATATGGAGGCCGGTGCTGTGAGTAACTGGACCTGGTGCAGGAAAACATAAAACAAGCACAGGTAATTAAAAGAATACAATTGTTTAATGTAGGCCAGTCATGTTCCTCAGCGTTTCACATGCTGCGTCTGAACCAGTAAAAGTCTTCACCTTCTCCTCCAGTGTGTTCAGCCTGTCGCTCATAGCAGTGATCCGACTGCAGTTGAGACAATCTGAAAAACAGATTTTAGTTGGAGGAATCAGACATGTAAAGATGTGGCATACCTACTTTTAGGATTAGGCTCAAACTTTTTCTTTGATAAAGCTTATAGTGAGAGCTGGATCAGGTGACCCTGAATCATCCCCAATTATGCTTCCAAAGGCTCAAGCTGCTGGTTGACCTCACACGATCCACTGAGCACCGCTCTTTTACTCTTTTCCCTCCCCGTGTGATGAAATGTCATTAGCTTTGTGCCTTCTTTCTCCTGCGGTTTGTGCTTTGTCCTCTATAAGTATCATGTGCAATGTGCTGACCCCATCACCCTGCTATTGACTGTTATTGTTATATCTTCGCTTTCCACCCTGGGCCTGGTTGTGAGGTTTTTACCTCTTAAACAGGAGCTGTTGTCTTCCTTCTGTTACCAACTAAATTACCAAGTTCTTACTTAAAATATCTCCCTGCCTTTGTACCTAAAAGATCTTTTCCTCACTGTATTATGCATCCTGAGATTAATTTTGTCGGGATTTGGCATTAAAAGAATAAAACTGAAATGAGAATTGCCATCTAGTCAAAATAATATCGTATCCACAGTTACTTACTGGAGATTGCTTCTCCCGTGCGTGCAGGCGGCCGGCGTAGAGTAGATGGTTTTCTTAATGCCTCTTGAGCTACAAGCCGGTTTCCTGCATCTGTTAAAACCAAAAGACAAAGTGGAATAAATGTCAGTTCAGTGTTTTGCATTTGAAGTTTTTATAATTTCCTTAGCTTGACAACATAATATTTAGATCCCAAAAGGTTGATTCTGTTCATCTGGATGTAGCGTTTTCAGTGGGAGAAAGGTTTCACCACTCATCCCAGTGACTTCTTCAGTCTCAGCTGACTGCAGGTTTCCCCAACCTTATAAGCAGTACCTTTGCACAAAGGTGGTCAGTGGGTGTATTTTCTAGTTTACCAGTCGCATTAGAGCTAAAATGATTGCTTGAGAAAGAAAAGGAAACCATACATCATCCGGTTTAAGTAAGGAAACTAGGACAGGGGTAGGCAACTCCAGGCCTCAAGTGCCAGGTGTCCTGCAGGTTTTAGATGTGTCCTTGATCCAACACAGCTGATTTAAATAGCTAAATTACCTCCTCAACATGTCTTGAAGTTCTCCAGAAGCCTGGTAATGAACTAATCATTTGATTCAGGTGTGCTGACCCAGGGTGATATCTAAAACCTGCAGGACACCGGCGCTTGAGGCCTGGAGTTGCCTACCCCTGGACTAGGATGACGCTTGTCTCTGATTCTCACTGCCAAGCTGTAGGATTCAGTGTGCATTTTGTGTTTAACCTAATGTCATCACTCCAAGAATTCAGTTACAGACTGTGTTGTGGGTTCTATCAAGACGTTTCACTATACATGAAATTGAAAATGACCTCTGTGCTGTTTCTGTCCTCCAGGTGAGCCAGACAGAAAGGGAAATTAGCAGTGACAGTTGCATCTCTTGTATGTGTTACATTTCCAAAGAACAAACACTGTGCTGCATTTCAGCCAAATTGTTTTCCTTCTGCCTCGTTCCTTTAAGGAGGATAGCATCGTAAGGCCTGGGAAAGAGGGCGTGTGAAGACAAACAATAGTTTCCTTGTTGAAAAAGAATGGAGCAGTCTCGGTCCGCATTCTGTTTTGCCTTCATTTTATGAAGTGTGGGAGTTTGTGTCCCAGGGTTGTAGATGATTTGAATGGGCAGACCTTTGTGGAAATGCTAGACTGACTCCATTGTCTGGCCTGGGCTGGCTGTGGTTGGCCCAGGTGCTCCTGATACAAACAAGAGGCTGGGTTCAGCACCTCATTAGCCACCAGGAAGCATGCCTTTCCATTCAGTGGCCAGCGGCCACAGCCGACGCCAAGTGCTACACTAAATGAAGCCATGAAATAGCACCTGCAGCACAGAGGTGAGCAGGACAACGGCATTTTTCTTAAACAGCTTCACGTTTTGTAGCATCGAGATGTCATAATCTTTCTCTATGCACTGCAGGCCCGGAAAAGGAAAATAGAGAGCTTACTGTCATGAAGGAAGAATGAACGTTTTGAAACCTGAGACGTAAAAGCATAATGAGTTCAGATATTACCCAAAGAGGGGAGAGTGAAAGGGCAAAAGAGGAGTATGAAAAGTACACAGAGCACATGGTTTAGGGTAAAGTGAGACTGCTCCAATAATACCCCCCCCCCCCCCCCCCCCCCCCCCCCCCCCCAA
>VUQG01043556.1:47527-67236 GCA_015106755.1 Etia nguti
CACACACACACACACACACACACACACACACACACACACACACACACACACACCTCTGTTATTAATGGACCAAGGTCATTCCTTCAGTGATACTCTCCCTGTGAAAATAAACTTGATGCTAAGAGGCCAGTTAGCCCTGCCAACCAGAGCCTTTAAACACACATCTCACACCCAGCTGCACTGACTGCCTGATCCTGGAAGCTCATAACCTCCCGAGGTTTATTTGTTCTCCACAGTTTGCAGACTGACTACCTCTATGAATGTACGAGTGAAGCATTCGCAGTTTTGTCAGCAGATGGTGGATGAATATACGAAGACATGCCTGAGCAGCCTTTAAAGGGTTGTCCGTACTGTTTCCCTGAATCCTGCTGTGATGCATCAAAGTTGGACGTTCTTGTTAGGAGATACAGTCCATGGTGTGGAGGCAGCTGTGAACAAAAACATCAAAACACACACACAAACACACGCGCTCACACTGAAGCCAGCAGACACAGCAGAGTACAAGGTCCTGATCCGATCCATCTCTGTCTGGTCAATTAGCTGAGCTCAGCGCTGCAGCATCATTAGTGACTAGGTGCTGACAGCCGGCCGGGGGAAGGCGTTTGTCTCTGTCTCTGACCCCGGACAGACTGAAGACTGCTGCCTTCAGATAAACACACTCACACACCATCGACCTGCAGAGAACACCGACTCCTAGAAATAAGTCAAGCTGAACAAGGTGGCTGCTCAGAACATATGTTTGCTGAGCAAGCAGTTTCTTTTGTCTATTCTGAGACATTAACCTGATGTGGCTTCATTCATGCTCTTCTCCCACTTCTACCTCTAATGCTCCTTTTCCCCCAAAAAATTATGCTGTATTTGTGACTTCTGAGCATCAAAAATAAACAAAAGACACGAAAATGCAAAATTATAAACTGAACAAGAGATATGAACTTTGAGTAGAGACAAACATTTGATCCAAATCTTAATATTAATCTTCCTGTAAGGATACACATCCACATTAAATACACTTTTGTTGTCGGTGTCAATATTAAATGCTGTATTTTTACACTTGGCTACATTCATTCAGTCACAGTGGTCTGTGGTCTAGTACCACAGAAACCAGTGCTCCATCCAAATTATTCCAATGAGTTCCAATGAGTTCCTTGTAGTCTGGGGTCTATCTCTTGCCAGCTGGGATTGCACTGCACTGGTAACAGGATCATATTAGCAAAATATCCCAATCGTGGTGAGAACTTTTAAATATTACTGAGTGCATCCCTTTCTTTTGCATGGGTCCATTTTTGAGCTTGCTCAAATCAGTTTTAACTTATCTTTAAGTCTATTAAAGGAGACCCTCCCTGCAGCTTCTACCTCCCAGAAGGTTGGCAGGTCCCAGTCCGGTGTCTAAACTCTAGTGTTTACTGTGCTTTCCCAGGGTGGCAGGTGTCTTTTATTAGGTGACTGACTCAGAGGTGGGATGCACATCGTCATTTCCTTACTTCAGAAATGCCACTCTGTGTCTTCTACCTCCAAGTCTGAGTCATAATTGCAATTAGGAAGGAAGTGCACCCTTGCCTCTAACAATGGTCAGGTCACAGAGGAAAAAAAAAAAAAAAAGAGGTAAACAGAGCAAATCTGGATCCAAACTTTTACGTTGCAAAGTTTGAAAACACAGAGGCAGCCAGCCCACATCTGGTCTCTCTTTACACATCTAGTTGAGGTTATCGAAAGGCCCGCTGCAAATGAAACCATGCTACAGCCTCGGGGACCCTGAGGTGAGACTGTAAGGGTCAGAGGTTTTAGCCTCATGCAAACACATCTCACCTCATCAATCAGTGCAGACACAAAAACCCAGAGCAGTGGAAGGCAGCACACCACAACCCCAGCATCTAACCGCACCCTCCACAGAGCTGGACCTCCATCAAGATGAAAATAATCGATCACATTTAGTCTGACATACTTGCTGTTTCTATTAGTCATATGTGTTTTTAATGAATTTCCAAAGAAATGAAATGCCTTATTTAATATGTGATGCTTAATTTTGCATTCGCCCTCAACAGTTAGTTTAGTTTTTAAACAGTTGTTTAAAATTGGAGTACTGGACACATAAATCATCCTGTATGTTCAACCCGTTACCAAACAAATTTAGAGAGTTAAATCTCTGTAATTTACAGTGTACTAGAGATTTAAACCTGTTCTCTGCTGGGAGATTTATGCACTGGTGCACTTGTAGTGTTGGTTTGCCAGAATGAAGAGGGCTGCAACTGTAGAAACAGAAATGAGTTTGAATTGTGTGCCATGAAAAGCGTAAAGAAAATGTTCTGATGCTCCAGGCAGAAACTCAGCATTCAGGATCAGAATTACAGTCTAATAAAAGAAAGCAATCAGTGAGGCATGGCGATGTTTGTATAATTACTTTTACTGCATAGAGGCAGGAGGATGGAGCTCTGCACTGCATGTCAAACTAAAGCAGTTTGAACTTTATCCTGTTTTGGAGTCGGGGAAACAAAAGTTAAAGTCGTATTGTGCACAGAGAATAAATTAGACTGCATTGGGAAATTTTTAGCTCACTCTCTTGCAAAAGGTAGTCCAGTTCCAGCAGTTTTTCTAGTCTATACTGCTGTGGAAACAGTTTGTTCTAATTGAATTTATTCTAGTTTATTTAATTTGTGGGTTTTTTTGCCAATTCAAATCGACCCCTTACAAGAAAAGGAGCAGTTGAAAGACGCTCTGATGCCTGCTTATATAAGTATGTACATAAATCACCGCATTTTCACTTGGGAAGGCCATTATTGTGCTTTAGGTGATTTGGAGTTGCCCAAAAGAAGCATGCCTGCACAGATATCTCTTTAACAGTCCTGCATTGTGAACAAAAGCATACATATACTGCAGAGGCAGCTCAGTTTGACCAGCAGTTTTCTTTTTCTTCAGTTGGGCTGTGGCTCTGCCAATTCTCACATCAGTCCTTTCAGCTCCTCCAGCCCATCCAGATGTGCTTGCACACAAAACCTCTAATCTTTCACAGGAAGGAGGAGGGTCTCCCGCCTCTCCGCCAACTTCTCTGTCCCACACAGGGCTGTCTATACCTCACTGTCCCTCTCACTCACTCTCCCTATCGCTCTCTGTTTTTACAGCACATGCATGTAGTGATGCTGATGTCAGTGATGGGGTCTGCATCTCAGTCTGGCAGTCCCTCTCACCCCCTCCCCAGCAGGCGGAGGTGTGTAATTACAGAGCAGTGCTGGGCTGAATGGTCTGACTGGTGGGGTGACTGCGGTCTGCTGACAGAGGTGTTTGTCTAGCCTAAAGACATGTGCTCCCATTGGCATTCTGGGACAGGAGACTGGTCACAGTTGGCACGGACAGCTGTGAGGTAGACCTCTCTGCACAGGATGTGGCATAACTTCCCCTCCCTCCCTCTCATCAAGCTTCCTGCTTCTTGCATTTTCCAGTAAGTTTCATCTCGAGAGACCTGCAGCTATCTGCCCCACATCAGCTTACACTGGATACTGGAGAATACCTGCAAGGCACTTCTAAATACCAGTTAGAGGAAAATTGAGCTTTGTTTCCCAGTCACTCACCAAGTTCACCTCTAATTACTAAGCAGAGCAGCTCTTGTTCCACAGTTTGTTAACTGCTTGTTTAAGGGTGAGTGTGTCTTGGCTGTCTCTGTGCAAGACGCTGCCTGAATGTCCACAACAGCAGGCAGTCTGTGTTTAAAGAGAGAGCCACAAAAGACAAAGGGTCTGGTGTTTATGTAAAGCCTCAAAAATTCAAATGAATTTAGAAAAGGAATAAACCTTATTTGTTGCAGTAAAAGTAGCACACACACACACACACACACACAAAGAAAACAAAGCATCACCATATGGCACAATGGAAACAATTTTCTCTGTGCCATGAAAGCAAACAATGCTGCGGTTTGTGTAAAGTGGCTAAAATTAGTGCTGGGTGCATTTGTCAAACTGCAGCATGCTGACCTAAGACAGTATGTGGTCGGGACAGGGTGCACTACAAATCCACCCCACAGTCTTTAAACATTTCCACTTGAAAGCAGCAGATGTCTAATAAAACCATGCGGCACAGGCTGACAATCCAACTCACACCCTTCAGCTTTATTAAGAGAGACACAATAACGCAGAAGTTCGAAGAAGCTCAGCTCCTCCCTCCTGATCCTTGTTGACCCCCCAAAAAAGCTGCTTAGTAAACTTTGGCTTGGCAACGTTCTCCCTTTCAGTGATGTGCAAACTTTCTCAATCTCTTCTCCTCTGCGGTCACCAGGGAAACGAGTGAAAACAGGACAGCATGGCTACACACCAGCACTGTTTGAGGAAACCGCTGCTGCTGCTTTATTGTGGCAGGGAGGGGACCATCTCGTCTGTGACCTCTCCATAAAAAACACTCCTGACACACAACAGCAATTAAACCCCACCACTCCTCTCAGCCACCGGAGGCCAGCAAACCATAGCTCTGAAAATATTCAAGAACAGAATTAGTCCTCCACACAGAGATGCAAACACACACGACCTCTGACTTATCCACTCAAAGATACTGCTTTTGACTACACAAGCTTTAAATATCATCAGTGCTGCAGTAAGCTCTATAACAGCTTGCTTCTACTGCAATTTTGCTCTGATTCTGTCCGCTGTAACATCAAGGTGCTCAGCCACGTGACTGCTGGGATGTGAGAATGCGGAGGCATTGCCAAAATGAAGTCCAGTGGGAACATGAGAAGTCTAACAAATAAGGGTGTAGACAGGGTAACAAGCCAACACTTGTGCATCCCCAGACTACAGCTTAAACTGGTGAGTACAGTAGCTCACAGTGGAACAGTTCAGCTCATAAATACTGTGGTGGTTGGCTACAAAGGAGAGTAAGTAATATAAGCAATAAGAGGAAAAGGTGTGATATCTTCTGCTTTTAATAATTATTGGTGTGCTTTTTTTAATGTTAGTTTTATTTTTATTATTATTTATTTAAGTTTTTTTTTCAATTTATAATCGTTAAACCCTAATTTATAGTTAGAAATGCTGTCAACACAGAAATGTCAAAAACTGCAGTTCTTCAAGCTGCCACTAGAGGATGGCTGTCTGGCATGAAATTGGTCACAAAGAATCCACCATAAACTTCCTTGTGATTGTTTAGGTCGCAGCAGTCACCAGTAGTTTATACAGAAAACACCAACTTGTCTGCAAACACTTGTAAACTACTCTCCAAGCAGTTATGAAACAGTGAAAAGTGCAACACAAACTGGAAACGGAGACTGTTTGCCTTTCAAAGTAAAAGCTGCACCTTTTTGAAATGTGCTGATTGTAAAGTTTCTGTAGACAAGGTGATCTCTTCTATTCTATGGGTGTGTGCTGCAACCCACTAGCAACCATAAGAATCACAAGGAGGTTTTTGGTGCAATACCGCCTTTGCAGCTGATTTCACCAAGTGACAGGCAGCAACCTTCATAAACCAGTCAGGTAATTCACATTTTTCACTAGTGACCGGAGGCATACTTGTCTCAAACCCTGTGTGACTGAGGCCTAACTTAACATAGTTAACTACAGAAAAAAAATGTTACACTAAAGCTAATTTTCCCCTAATTTTCTTACAAATAACGTTTGCCTTTCAAAGTAAAAGCTGCACCTTTCTCATCATTGCCATCTTGATGTTTTGAAACTAGATTTGATAAGTAAGGGGTGGATCAGACTGAGAAACTGAAGATACTGCATGCTTATTGGCTACTGCCTTGTGACTGAGTGCCGCTGTTGTGAAATCAATATGATCTAAAAATACTGACTGAGCCCATTAAGTCATCAGAAAAGTGTTTCCTGAGCTCACAGAGGAAGGAAATGAGGGTTCTTTTATATGCAAACCAGAAAGCTTTCTGCAACCAGAGGAGTCTCCCCCTACTGGTCACTAGGAAGAATGCCTTTCTCTTTGCAAATAGATTTTGGGGTGCTTTTAGCCTTTATTGCAACAGGGAAACGGGGATAAAACCCAGGGGGAAGACACAAATAGCTTTGTAACAGATTCAAACCCGGGCCTCTGCATTAGCCTTATGACATATGGGTTACCTACTCAACCCAGTGAGCTAAACCAGAGCCTCTGAAAGAATGCAGATTTAAGACATTTCTGCTGGCTTTACATTTCAGACCCAGAAGTACGCTCATCATTTACACTTTCTAAGGTCCACATTCTGCAGAAACAGCATACAGGCTGAGCTCTTAAATGTTGAAGCATTGCAGCATTAGTTGGATGAAATGTAATGACCTAACTGACTTTTACACTGTTTCTTGCATGTACTGCCTTAGTGGCTAGCACTGAATAAGCTTTAATTTAATGGAAGATGAGACGTTAAACACAGAAAATCTTGGAGGAGCAGATATATCCAAACAAAGGCTATTAAGACTAAACATAAAAGACGCTGAAGTGAACAATGGCTAAAATAACAGCAGAGGAGTGGTAAAGTTTACACTCTGTAGCTCTCTGCAAAAACACACTGCTGAATTCTTGGCCGCAAGGCCCTTCTACTCTGACCCTGCTCATTATAATACAGAAGCTCTGTGCCCACAGCTGCAGCCAAGAGGAGCATAGGCCACTCCACAACGCTTCAGCCAAACATCCTGGCTCACGTCTTCTGCTGTACACACTCGGTGCTTGGTGAGTAAATCCTTTGCCCTCTGTTTGAAGGACAAGTCCCGTCCAGCACGCAGTTTATTTGTCCAAGGCTAGTCTGAAAGCTCACTTATTATGGCTCAGAGGCCTGTTGCCACACCAGCCAAGTACAATTTCCCTGCTGTGGTATGATTTGTGTGTGAGCACACATGAGAGTAAGTCTTCTTAATGCGAGGTTTCAATAGCCGATATTTTTCCTTAACCACCCATGTAAACAATAAAAACAATTGAGTCTCTTCTGACAACCATGCAGAAGGAGCCATGACAACCAAATACAAATGGACCAGTTGAACACAATGACTGTGCGATAGTGACAGCACTTGTCCATCCAGAGCCAAGACGCGACTGCCAGACTGTAGATATTCCAGCTTCCCTCAGGACGATATTCTCCTTCAATAGCAAACCATAAAGCTGCCTCAGTCTGCAGGGCTATAAACAAACCGAGAGCAGCAGACATGTGTGGTAAAAAGTGGGCCAAATCTTTCTTCACAATTGTTTCAGTTTTCCTCATGATTCAGCTTCTTCCAGAGTGCATTGTCCGCTTCCTTCACCATAACAAATCATTTGATTTGTCAGTTTCCTTTGGGATTTCTCACGTAACACCCTAATCTCCATTTTGCCTCCATAAGCTTGGCTCATGTTACTGTGGAGGTATTGGAGTCCGCTCTGAGGTTTGACAGGGTGAAAAATGCTAGATGTAACATACTGAAATAGCTAAATACCACTGTTTCACCACATACTTTAAAGCAGGACAGAGGCAGAGGAATCTATGAGAACATCTTTGCATCATTTTCTCATCGTAAATATGCTCGACCGCCAATATAAACAGTGTGTAAAAAGACAAACTGTTGGATGAAAACAGTCTGAGTCTTGCCGTTTATAGCATCGCCCGTTTATTGTTACCTTTAACTGTTGTTAAAACAAAGTAATTGTGTCGGGTGAAATTATGGCTTATAATGAGAATTTTAATGGTTTTAGCACCCGAGCGGGGAAATAAAATTCTGCTTTAGTTCTAGAAAAGGTTTCGCCTCGCTAAACGTTTGTCACTTTCTGAAAGCAACTGTGTGCAAAGTGTTTTTTAAACTTCAGTGTCTGTCTATTTAATTTTCAGACCAGGCCCCTGTTTTGTCACTTAGATGTTCGAGTGCTCACTTGTATGTGGATCATATCCTCACTTTGCCACAAGCCAGTTCAGAAATATCCCCCCAATATTAACTTTAGACATGTTTTATCAGGCAAGAAATTAGACCTCAAAGTAAAACTTTAAGAATATATAAACTGGGCTTTGGTGATTGAGACTGAAACAAAGCGTGTACTGCTATAAACATCTGGATAATGCTTTTTTTTCAGTGTTTTGTGACAGCCAACCTTTTACCCAACCTCCAGCTGCGACCAACAGCCACAAACACTTTTGACAATGTGTTGTAAGACGTTTGTTTCAAGCAAATTACTCCTTTTTTTTCAGTGTTTTAATAAAATGTTGCTCTACCTTATCTGCACTCCAATAATTCAGTGCCATAAAAGGTAAAGTATTTAAGGTAAAGCAGACATGGAAGCCTGGCTTTTAAAAGCAAAGCCAGCTGTGTACGTGTGTCCAACCTGCTGCATGTTGTGCATGTTGGAAGACGTGTGTTGTGAACCTGACTGAGTTGCATGCAGTCAAGTCCTGCAGATAGAAACCTGGCATAGCAGCAGAATCTCAAAACACCTCATTGGCCACCTCGCACCGTTTCCTCAAATGGAAATGTCTCCCTTTAACCAAAGAGTGATCACAAAATCTCGTGGTTCCAGCTGAGAAAGGGAAAAACATCAGACACACACTTTCCACTAGATCGCATCAAATCCACCTACTGATACGCCATCACTCCGTTACATGCAGTCACACATGTGGAAGCATCGGCACGGAGCCAGGATCAACATCCCTCCCTCCACACTCCAGACTGATGAGTCCACTGCATGCTGTTTCCTCTTCATGCCAAATCAAAGCATCACTCTTTACCTCACTACACCTTTACGCGCAGTTCTGCACCTGTTAAAACACACGTGCACGGGACAGAGGCTGACCACTATAGTGTGGGTCCGCGGCCCGCAGTTATTCACCTGATGCTACACCGTCACTCCTCTCGATGTTTTGACAGATCAGACGCCTACAGCGAGCGCTTCTTGTAACATACAAGCGAAAAAATGAAACCGTAATTAAAGAGAGCAGGACGGCATTTTTAGCATCAGGACAACGGTGGTGGGATGAAACCAGATGGTGATCAACTGCTGTTAGTTTTACACGGATTACAGATGTTTATGAAACAGCTTCAGGATCCAAAATGACAAAAGAACACAAACTTATTTAATTCACAAGGAAGCAGGAATTAAACAGAAAAAATAGCACAAGCTAGCTTAAATCTCAGTAATCTCACTAATAAAACATTGTTCCTGTCATATTTGGCTTCCACTGCTTAAAAATGGGCTATAATTCAATAACATGTAAACATATTGTGGTATTTTAAACATTTCTATTGCACAAGTTAAAAAACTAAAACAACAAATGAGTAACTGAAGGTTTTGGTTTACATGTATTTTGTCTGATGTAATGAAACATTGAGTGATTCTGCTAAACAACAATTTGATTATTTTATTAGATACAGATGGATCCGTTATTACATATATAATTTTTTGGACTTGCTGGAAAATAGTTTGGCCTCTTTGGAGCTTTTTATGGTTCAGAAACTCACATTGGTCTGAAAAGGCTCATGGTAACACCTTATTATAACTTTTCGTCATTCATTTATTTATTTTCCTAAACATTCAGTTGCATGGAGGCTTCAGCGTATCCCGTCTGTCAGAGGGCAAGTGCAGGGTACAGCCCGGACATATAGCCAATCTGTCGCAGCGCTTAACACAAAGAAAACACAACCATTCACACTCACATTTACACCTACATTTACACCCACCTTTACATTCAACCCAAAGAGAGCCCGCGCAGACATAAAGCTCCCAGCCAGCCAGTGGATTCGAACCCAGGACAACTGTGGCGCTCTAATTTATTTTTAATTAAAAGTGATTTATTGCTGACAAAAAAATGAAATTATGAAGTAATTTCTAACTGTCACATTTATTTATTTGTATTGTTGCTATAAACATGAAAACTGATTTTCGTAATACTTGATTTAAAGAGCTTGTAAATAGGCAGATGTGGCGACAGCGGCATAAATCACACGGCTGTCTGTTTTCACTCACTATTTAGTTTTATTTTCGCTTGTTGTTTATTTGCATTTCATGTAGTCCTTTTGTTAGATTTGGGCACTAAAACTACTCGGTCAGAGTGCATAGAAAAAGATTGTGGTTTTGGCTAAAATAGGATGAGTTAGAAATGAAGCCAGTCTCACTATTGCTGCGTCACACTATTATACAACCCGGGGTAAAAGACAACATCTCTGTTTTGAGACATCAGCGGTTTGGTGAAAACAGCAGTATTTGACAGCATGTGTGTGCAAACAGGCTCACTGTGCTAATGTCATCAGAGTGGAATTAATATCGTCTCTTTATTGATGAGAAGATGAACAGGTTTTACCCAAACAACAACAAGTTGCCTCAATAAAAACATAATGTCACATAAGTAACAATTACTAAACATTTCTATTTATCTTTTTTTATCGTTTGTAAAGTATTATTTAATCAAGTTTCACTATCATTTCCCAGTTTACTAGAAATCGTGTAAGATTATTTGATCTAACCCATTTATGCATAAGTGTATGCATAATTTGCACATGCACAAGATAAACTCAAATGTATACAGTATATACACTCCCATAGAGTGAGTGCAGTAAATGACTGTGTGAAGACTGAGCTCCTCTCAGTCTAATCCCTGGGTGAATGGTGTGCTGTGTGCCAGGCATTCCTCTGTGTCTTTCCAAGGCTTTCTGGGGATTAGACCCCACTTACTTGCAGGGGCCGCAGGGTGGGATCAAAGCTGGCTGAGCTTTTTGGGTTCAGGGTGATAGCAACGGAACGGTGAGCCTGTGCTCAGGTGGACTCGCAGGGAGGCACCGGGGAACACGACACCGTGGCTGAGACGTGAGACGGTGACACAGGTTACACGCACCTGGTGGGGGGTCAAACCTATTCTAATCTGGAACTGTTGTAAACACCGCTCTGGTGATTGATGGCTGGCCCGCAGGAGGTAAGACTTTAACCCCTGCAATAATGCAGGCATGCCAGACCGCGGCTCACCGGGGTTACACAAATGCACAAACGAGAGATTCGAATCGTCGTTTTCCCATTTCTCCTGCAGTTTGCGCAGCATAGAGAGCCTTTCATGAGGAATATATAAATGAAACATGTATGCGACAGACTGCGCAGCAATCTGGACTTCATTCTCCTGATCTCTCGCGCAGCAGCGCAGGCTTTACACTGGCTAAACTTACATCCAGCAAAACAGAACACAGACAAAACAAACATGACGGCTGATCTGCAGCGGCTTCAGAACACCCCGCAAGATCTGTACGGCTCCCGACCTTTGCCCCCTGCAAAAAAGTCAGGAGGTTTTTCTTTAATCCATTTCGGAACCACACAGAGGAAGAAAAGGAAGTCTTTATTGTGACAATACAATGTGCAAAGCATTTGAACTATCAACATAGCCCACAGCAAGACAAATACACAGAGATGGTAAAGAGTTCTGGTCTTCTGTCAGAGATAAAACAGAACAAATTTAAGAGGCTAATATGGCGAGGCCCTCTAGGCTGACTGAAAATAAACTGTACATCCTTGAGTATACTCAGCTACTAAAGGGAAATTAGTGCGCCTGTGCAGTACTCAGAGACAAAAACCACAAACAACGGAAGAAAACACACACACGGTGCGTGAAAGGATGAGACTAATTATTGCGTGTAGGAATTTCAAAAACTAACCTATGTATAGCCAAAGTTATCTGCAGCATCTCAATCCTGACGACAAACATGTACGGCATGTTTTGGAAACTCCCTGTGAAATAAACAAAATGACCTTCACAGGATTTTACAACCCGACAGATAAGAATAATCACTGCAGGCACACGTTGGCAAACAAAAATGTGTTTATTGTTTGTGCACGCCACTTAAGCTGCAACGAGTTATTCTGATATTGTGTTCTCTCTCTTTTTCTATCAGTACAGACAAGGGCTAAAACCCATCGTGCACCCCCTGTACTCTCCACAAAGATGTTCTTTTGCATCTACACAATCTGTCTCTCCTCTGAGTAAAACCAACCCCCACACCCAATTCTATAAAAACCCACTGACGACACCTCAGGTCTGTGCATTGTTACTCCACCATCATGTCCTGTCTCATGTCTGCTTGATGTGACAGATGGGAATAAAGTGGGCCCTCATGCACACATGGGGGCAAGTTTGTTTGTGTTTTGCATCATTGGTGATAAGTGCGCGTGCTCTGTGAGCTCTACAAAGGGATGATAAGCTAAAGTGGGCCCTCCAGAGCAGATAGTGGACGAGGACAAAAGGACAGACGCAGGGGAGATCTCTTTTATTTTATACTTTGTTTCTAGAGATGTCCTGAAGATGCAGATCTAAAGGGGAAATAAAGAGAAATGTTCCAATTTATTACAGGTATAAGGACAAGGATGTTTGAGAATGGTATATGTTCTTCTATCGTGAAGTATCCCAGCTATTCTACTATGAAGTGAGTACAGCAGCAGTGGACAGTGTAAAAGTTAGTTTGGGGAAATGAAACGCACCCAAAAATGAAAATTAACAGTTTTACTTGAGAGTATTTCATGCTTCAAAGACAGATTTATTAACTGCTGAATGACCTACGGTGCAAGGTGTGGAGCAGATGTAGGGATTTAGGTTTTGTGCTCACTTTTTGGCCTCGTCACAGCAGTGGGGGCTGCTGGATGACTCAGTCCAGGAAAACTCTCAGTATTCCTACATTAATGTTATTTTTTGTCCAACTCTTTCTCTCAGTGCCTCGGTTTGCCAAGCCAGAAAAGCTGCTATGTGACGGAGTGTTTCAAAGTTAATGTGACAGCCATCCTCCATCGCTCTCGGGCTAAATATGGTGGTACGGACGGAGAAACTCTCCCACAGATTGCAAGTACACAGCAGCTGGAAGTTTGTGCCAGAGACACGAGAAAACTCCAGGGAAACATGAAAAAGGTGTAAAGATAAGAGTGGAGATGAGTAAAGGAAATAGGGGGAGGAAGATGAGCCGCTCCTATTCACAGTGTTTTCACTCCCTTCATCCTCTACCCGTCTGCCATCACACTAGAATGAGGGTCTTATCTCTGAAAAGCACTTGAACACAACATGCCCACAGAGAGGGCCGACTGTGTGAAGACACACACACACACACACACACACACACACACACACACCAGGATGAAAGCAGCCGTGCCAGGGAGTGGAAGCAGATTACAGGATCACAGATCAAACTGTAGGAAAACCATCTCGGCCTTTACAGCACTTTAAGAAACAACAGGCCAAACGCGAAGCTGACAGCGCCGAGCCATCAGTCACGCTGCTCCTGCCAGCTAATAAATCACACCGTGTGATCACTGCTTCAGGTCAACAGGGGTCGCTTGACCCCGTGGGGACTCCAGCGGGGACTGTGGTGGACTCAGTATCGGCCCTTATCTCAGCAGCGCATTACAAAGGAACACAAGCTCTCCTTCATACTCCTCCCTGCTGGCATTCACAAAGTTTTTCATCAACAGCCTTCCTGCACTCCCTCACACCCGCGCTGTGAGAAACTGCTGATCGAAGAAGGGAAAAAAACTTCATGACAAACTGCTTCAGAAACATCAGTGCCTCTAAAAACTAGGGCTGCAAAGCCATGATTCTTTAGTCCATGAACAACAAAGAAAACACCCATGAAAGTTTTCCTGTCTCCGTGCTGATATTAATACATTTATAGTTTAATCAAATCATCAGTCTAGAGAAGAAGACGAAGTTAGAGAAGTCTTTAAAAGTCTTTAAAAGAAAGCCAAATTAGTAGATATTAATATTTCAGAAGTCTGAGCAGCACATATTTGTTATTTTGGCTTATAAATACGACCAAACTAGAATCAGAACTGCTCTTTTTTTTAAACAAACAAACAAACCTAGACTTTCGATAAAATCTAGCACTATCTGAAACTTAAATTAATCAAATGTGTTATCACAGCTTGCCTCATGCACATGTAGACTTTATATGTCCACAAGACTGTGAGTCAAGTTCTGTGTTTTCAATGTAATACTTTCACTGACTTTCCTAAATCTGCACCTGGCACATGCCCTAAATACAAAAAAACACGTTAAAAAAAACCTACAACACAGAAACTAATAAAACCAAAATATTTTCAAACAATAAACGCTAAACTGATACGAGCAAATCTACTATGAAAACTAACTGAAACTAAACCAAATTAAAAACAGGAAGTAAAACTAATTAGAAAATACAAAACTATAACAACTCTGGTGACAGTCGGAAAGAAACAGGTTATTAGACAATCTCACAAGGGGGGGTTACAGCAGCAAAAGGATCAGGAAGAAAAAGAGAATTACAGATATGTTAGAAAAATAAATAAGAAGAATAGTGAATTTTAAAATAGCCAAAATACTGTAATGTAGCACATTTCACAGACAAATGTCACAAAGTGCTTCACAAGTAAAGTAATACAACAAAAAACAAAACACAATAAAATCATAAAGTCATTGTAAAAGCATTTAAGCCCTGGTTTAATTAAAAGTCTTTAGCTGCTTTTTAAGTCTCCTCAGAGTCCAAACTCCGTAGAAATAGAGGCAGTCTGTCCACAGTCTGGGTGCAACAGCATGGAAGGACCGGTCTCCTCGAGTTCTGCAGCGGGTGTGGAGGAACACTAAAAGGTTTTGATTTGATGACCTCAGCCTACGAGGTTATCGAATAATGCGTCAGTTATGAAAAAAAAAAAAAAATGTAAATGGGGAATGCTTGGTTATTTAAAAAGTCATTCAGTTCCAGCTTTCAGTTAATGGGCTAATCAGAACTCCAAAACAAACGCACACGCTGTAATGTATAATGCAGTAATAAGTCAGATCCTGGATCAGATAGTAAATCTGCAATGAGGCTCAGAGCTGTGTTGGGATTTGGGGGAACATGCACAGGCCACAAATCCCAAATTAAAGCCTTGAATACCAGCGCAGTCTGTTTAGGTGGTAACAGCATCACTCATCTGGATTGAATAAAATGATTAATTTAAATATTTCATGATATTGTTTGGCATGTTTAATCACATCCAGTACTCATCAGCAGAGTATTAATCATCATGAACGCAGCTTTGTTATTTCAGTAATTATAACATCATTCCTCCAGCGTAAACCTGATTTAGAGACAATTGGTAACATTTTGACAGTCGGGTGAAGATAAAGTTTCATTACTGAGTTCCAGACAGTCGTGAGGGAGAAGTCGCGCAGGGTCTATAAAAAGACTTATGATATTAGGGGTCTTTTGTGACTTTCGCAGCTAAATCAAGTACAGGTGAAGCCCTCACTGGTCAGTACGGTGTAATTTGTCAGACCGGTCCCGGTCACAGCAGCTGTGGCGGCGTGCCGAGCCCCCAGCTCCAGAGATTTAACACTCCTCCTTCACAGGGAGCAGAGTGTTCTGACACATACGTACTGAGATAAAACATCTGGCTTGTCTAATATGTCTCCCGTGTGAGTGCGTGCATGTTTCCAGTGTGCACCACTCACATACATTTTCACTCCGTTTCTAGAATGAAAATGTGCGTGTATGTGTGTGTGTGTGTTCTGGCTAAGTATGATCAAATCTCTAAACGCTTGATGCTCCAGTGAATAAGAATCGACGTGTCCCACTGTCTTACACGAAGCCACAAAAGTGTCTAAAGCACATCAGACTGTGGGACTTTAAGATACGGAAAGAGTGTGTGTGAAGAAAACAAGAGCAAAGACGGAGGGATTAAAATCCAGAGCGCTGCTGTCTTGCAGTAACATAGCGGTCAACCACAACCATCGACACCTCTTATGAGCTCTTACTCATGCTCTATTCTCTGCAAATTTATCATCTTTAATTGATTTATAAAAGCTCATATTGAAGATTAAGCTCCACCATCTGCTCATGATACATGAGGGCTAATTGTGCTGACTTAGTGGGCCGTTTCTGTTTTATCTACCGAGAGTGTTAAACTACTTATGGAACCTATAAAAATCACAAGGGCAAAGCAGGTTTTAGAACTCATTATACGCCCATCTACATCAAACCACACAACAGACCACTCTTAAAAAGTATTTCAATTTAAGGTTTTATGACAGTTTCAGAATTACACATGACATCACTGAGCGGTGAGATAACAAGACTTCACACAAGTGGAAAATTAAAGTCACTTTAAACTGTTTTAGCACTCAAGACCTCATCCCTGTTTCTGCAGAGTTATGAGGGTGATTGAGGGCTGATTTCATAAAGACAAAAGTTTAGTGATAAACTTTCTTTATGTGAATCGCCTGAGTCATGAAAACTAAAGCTTTGTGTCTCCAGGACCTTTGTGCAACCACTGAGATTTATGGCAGAGCACTGTACTGGTAGAATTGGTGCAACAGGTATATAGATTTCCAGGCAAACCCTTGAAGCAGAGGTGTCAAAAATATGGCCCAAGCTCCAAACTGGCTGACTGGATGGGTTGGCAAAATGTGAAAATTGCAAAGACGTAAGGACTTTTCACTGCATCTAGTGCTTAAGAATGGATCACATTCCAACTGAGGAACCATCATCATCATTTTTACTGCCAAAAACATCACCTTCGGCCTGCTTTACAAAATAAGTACAACACACCACAAAAAAACTATAAATCATGTGGTTTTTCATCCTAAATATATCAGTGGATTATTTGATATTTTATTCAATGTGGTTCCACTTTTTCTTTTTTTCCTTTTTTTTAAAAAAAAGGAAATTTTCTTTGAATTAATAGAACATGTCGGCCTTTTATTCAATTAAATAAAGAACATCCTGGTCTAATGTGAAAACACTGAGGGATATTTTTCAGTTTTAGAAACTGAATTCATGTAATGTGCACACTTTCATAAAGAACTTAAATTTCTTTACAAATAACAAAGGTTTTCTTTATAGGCTCTCTTTAGTTTATTTCGACACCCCTGCCTTAAAGGGTCTAAACTTAATGAGAAAGTATGTTGCTTTCACAACCAAATATAAATTTTGCTTTGATCTGCCGGGTCTTTGTGGCTCTAACACAGCTACACATGACAGGTGGAAAAATGATTAACATGACCGTTTTCCAATTTGTCGCCACCGTGACTAACATTAAGCACACATACTAAAAGCTCAGGGTAAGCCTGTGGTTATGGCCTATAAAAGCTGACTCTTGATAGGTTTTTCAACAATGTCACGCTTTTTCTGCTGCTGCCATAATTTATAAGAAGTAAACATACATGTGAGTATTTTGGGCAATTCGAACAAACAATCCAATCCCGCTGCTTTCCCAGTGAGGACAGTCCCACGGGGTAAAATCACAAACATTTTCAAATATGGAAAAGGAGTGGACCGGCATTCATTCAGTGTGTTTCTAATCTACCCTACAAGACAGGTTCACCCATTCGCACAGCCCTTGAAGGACTTTCTATATCTCAAATCCTCAGAATACAGCTAATTTAGAATCAGCAATTAAACTAGCAAGCATATGTTCTGTAGCCAAATCAATTTTACACCAACTCGAGGGGTCACAATTTCCCCCAAATTTTTTTTCAGAGTATTTTTTCTCTATGATCAATTTCCAGCACAAATATCACAGGATACATCGCAGCTGAAACAGCAAAACTGCACTGATTTCATGTCCAAGACACAGCAAAACATCGAAAGAAGCATTGGTATCCTCAACAAGTTGGAGACTTCAGAGCTTGTTTGAGAATATTTCCCATTATTCAAGTTCTTGTTCTGTCAGTGTATACTGCTGTCCTGTTTTCACATTGTGAGTAACGGTGACGATGTACAATCGTCTTACCTAACACTTCTCTATTCTACAGTACAGAAAAACGGTTGTGCAGTCTGTATCTAATGAAGGAATTGAATCCTATGTAATGAATCTAGTCCTCTATAGTGGGTGCGTATTTGTTATGTCATTTTGCATTCAATATTATGCAATATCAACACTTTTTATCACCCAACTTTTATTCGAACAGCGTTACTCAAGATGCTTATGATTTCCCTGCATGGCACCTGACATTGATCTTTCAGCCACTTCCACAGAGGAGGCCAGCTGCTCGCTGCTGACAGAAGCTGCCTCAGCCTTGACTAAGAACCTCTTGAAAAGCTCCAGCAAACTCAGCTGCGCTTTTGGAACAAATAGTGAATTGGCAGCAGCTCAGGCTAAGGTTGCTGCACTGTCAGGTGCAGCCAGAGGAAAGGAATTCCAGCTTGGCAAAAAAAAAACTGCTGTTCTGATGGATGAAAGATCCTCAGCAATGTTTGTAATTCATCTCCCAGCGTGCCCTCTCCCATCCCCGAGCAGCCCGGGGAGTGTGTGAGGCCTCCATTACAATTACACATCCCCAGTGAAAGTATTAGTCTGATGTATCTCTGGCAGGTATCCACGCTGGCCGCAGACTTCAGCCTGACAGTGTAGATGAAGAGGAAACAGGGGAACAAAGGACTGTTAGTAACAAAGAGCGCACTCAATTCTTCCTGGATATCTCAGTCAATCATCCTCCTTAAGGTTGAGGGACTAGTTGGCTTTAATCATTCTTTTGATTTACTGATACTGTGGGACAGAAAGAGATACATTGTACTCCCAAAGCATGGCCAGTGAACTACATAAAGCTCTGAAGTGACTCAGAAACCTAAGACAGAGACTGAATGAGTACGTCAAGAAATTTCCTATCACAGTTCCTATCACTGCCTCTTAAGGAACAACACATGCCATTATTCCACCAAAGAGCACAAACACTTCACCCCTCAATTCTCCATCCTTTCACCCCTTCGGCGTCCTTGTGGCTACCCGCCTGTACCCATGGGGGAGTGGTCTGTGGACTGTTAGAGGGTCAGACAGAACATACAAAGACAAGGCAGCCACAAATCTAATTTTATACTTTTTTGTATTTAGTTCAACAACATTATGAAAAGATAAATTACCTCAAAAGAACATTGTGGTTATGGCTCGTACAGAGAGCATGGATGTTGCTCATCGTGGTTATTGCTCGAGTCTGTTCTTTGTCCTTTTAACAGCACCACAAACAGGCCTTTCCACTTAAGAAAAACTCTCTATTCCCTCTTCTTCCAATGTCCCTTATAATAGCTTTCCTTCATCTGGCTTAAAAAAACAGTGCCATCCCATTTCTTTGCAAGTGTCAACAAGAGAGGAAGAAAAATACATCCTCTTTTCCGTTCTCACTCTTGCTGCTTTTTCCTACCTGGCAGCACTCGAGGAAACGTGTCCCACTGGAGCTATGCCATCCTTTCACCAGTAAAGTAATTCTCATTTTACACACTCATCTCTTTCTTCATGATGGAGTGAGGGAATAGATTATCCCCCACCGCCACCACCATGAGCGAGGCCAGTGGAGAGAGGAGGGGAGGCTCGGGGGGTCAGAGCTGAGCTCAGACTTTCGGGACAAACTGTAATTCTCCACTTTGTCTTGGGGTTGAGAACCCATCTGGCTGCAGATTTAGTAACACCGCTTCAATGGAGCTCTGTTTACTTGAGTAGCTCGGTTTACACAGGCAAAGTGAAGGGTTCATATAAAAAGCATTAACTGAGAATAATCCTTTTGGTCTTTTGTAAATACGATGTAATGATGGGGGATGTCCAAAGAGGGTAACCCCTGTGAAAAGGCTCCGAGAGGCCAATTTGTGTACTGGAAGTGGCTCGGTACCAGATCCTCTGAACTAGACAACAATGGTGTCTGATAACTGATAACACACAATTTTAGATAGGAACTGAAAGAAGAATTCAGACAATGTATACAAATGAAACACACACACACACACACACACACACACACACACACACAAGAACAATGAGCATCCAAAGAGTGTTCACAGAAGCACTAAACATTTACTGTTCTCTCTTATTTTCATAGTTGTATAACG
>VUQG01043557.1:7689-19731 GCA_015106755.1 Etia nguti
AATAATAAAACCAACATGTTTAGCATGTGGCTGCAGGATTCCATCAAACACAGAGGGAGTGGCCCTAATCATTCCTTATTCAGTCACAGTTTGAATTCAATTTAAAAAGAATCATTCACTCATATTTCAATTCATGATAAAAAACAATAGGTTTGATAAGCTAATTGCTGCCCACTCTGACCGTATATGACACTCAGAGTGGATTTTCTATTGTTACCAATAGAAATGTACCACTTCTGGCAGCTGCAGTCCCAGGATTGATTTGGCTCTGAGATCGTTTAAAAGACAGATTAAGCTCCTGCACTTTCACAGTTTTGGAGAGTTGGCTGCTTCTGACCTGTGTGTTGAAATTCAGAGGAGCTGTCGAGAATGGAAACTCACACATTAGTGAAACCCTCAAGCAGCGAGGCCGTGAGTGTCCTGCTTCATTTTCAGTGGAATATTTTTATCCAGGTCAATGTCTGATTGTTACTTTTTTTTTTACATATGATCTGTATTCCTCCACAAGAGTAGTTTCATGTTTCTGCTTAAATCATGTAGCACCTCGAGTCAGTGGATGGGGATGCACAGTAAAGTGTAACAAAACAACAATAAGTGTAAGAATAAGTGTTAAACAACATATTTACAAAACAGTAATCAAATTACTATATACAATCTGATTCCACTTTTGAAGCAGCAATGGCACATTGTTATTTTCCTCTTAAATTAGGGGCACCCTGTGGCTGCTGATGGTCTTTATTAGTGGATCTATCTGAGGTGATTCCTGCTTGGTTTCATGGCAGTAGCCAGTTGTGTGGCAACTAAGGGTACACACAACTCAGTTTAAAGATAATCAGCATTCTAGCAGGTGCTCAGCACTACATGCATTTAGTGCAACAGAAAGTATATCAAATCATCCCTGCCTGCCATCACAGGTAGGGATTAAAGACATGGATATTTAATGAAATATATTTCACAGCGAATAAACTCTCCTTTTTATTCGCACATTTCTGCAGATGCCCTTGAAGTTGCTGATTGATTTGTGCTATATGCCAAAGTAAATTAACAGCTATTCTTGTGTTTCTCACATACAATAGAAATGGTGTAGACTTTCAGACTTCCGATATTCTGTTCTAAACTTCCTCACCGAGCATGTTCCAATTAATTGGACCAAACATATCATAACAAAAGCTGGCATATTTTTCATAATGGGTCACTTTCAAATTTCAACGCTTTTTAATAGCTTCAGAGCCATTGAATGGAAATTAAGTACAAGGAGTCAATGTCAAAGAAGCTATTTGTTTTATAGTCATTAAAGCTCTGAATTAACTGTCTTTGTTCTCGGCTTTTTTTCCCTCTTTCATTTCCTTTATTTATGCTCAGGGGGAGTCGGAAATGCCTGCGAGAGCACAAGGGAGATTCCAAACTGTACTAGTGTGTAAAACTGGGGGAGCACCGGTTCATGTACAGAGCAAAGTATTACAGTGTCGGGGGTTATCTTTTTTTTTTGTTTTGTAATTCTCAACACAACTGATGTTAATAGTTTTCTAAGGGACCTCATTTATACAGACTTGCATGGATGTCTCGTTCAACAACATCCATGCAGTTAATGTCAATTTACTCAATGAGATCATTGTAATTACTGACAAAACTTATTCAGTTTTGTGGATGTATAAGCTACATAGCAGCATTCATTTGCAAAGTGAAATATCTTTCGTGGAAATCTATCAAAAGTTATGTACATTTCCTAAGGCGTTTGCTTTGAAAATCATTTCTGCCTATATATAGACTATAATGTCAGAGTCTTCAATCAAACAGGGAATATTATTGAAATGTACAATACTGTCATCTGTTCTGTTAAATGTATATATTATTACTTTCTACATGCTCGTAGTCTGAGTACCATGGCAGCAACAGAAGATCTGACGATGGTCTTTTTTTTTCTGAAAGTGTGTTTAAAAAGTCAAACATTACTTAAAGAAACCGATTTCCTTTGCTAAGGTCCTTGACTTGTGCATGTTCTTTCTGAGGACACAATTTCTGTGTTGTAGATAAGCAAGTGTTGTAAATAGTTATTTTCTAATCATCTGTCAAAAGACCCCAGTTGATTCTGCTGATTCTGTTTTGCTCTCATTTTCTTCAGTCAATTGTTGGCTGAAATGAACCTGATAGAAAGGATTTATCTGTTAATACAGGTAGAGCTGTATCGGCATAGTGCAGATGTCCCCCATCTTCTCTGAAAATAAAGTTAAAAGGATCACCCTCAACAGGATCATTTTCAGGATATTTGCATTTTCCATAGAGATATACAATAGATAATCAAATACTTTTAACTGGATGACTGTCACTAAACTCTCTGAACCAAACATTTGCAACTAGAGCCTGACTCATTTATTGGTCAGCCAATGCTGGCTATTTATCGATCTATCGATATTGGCATTTACAACAGCCGATAAATGAAATTTAAAAGCTAAGAAACAAGAAAAACACCCTTCAGACATTCTGTTGTTATGACGTTTGTCCACCAGAGGGCACTCTGCAAGTTACCTGCTGGCAACCACAAACACAATAAGCAGCTGCTCCGAGCAGAGTCGGGCAGAGTGCGAGCTAGTAAATAACTACAAATGTTAGGGAAATCTCTATATTCCATGTTTGAATCACCAAATATCTGTAGAGGTATTGGCCTTAAATGTCCCATATCAGTCCGGTTCTATTTGCAAGTGAGTCTGTGGCTCTCATCGTTCAGATTTGGCTTTGATACTAAAGCTGAATCGCAAAAATGCCTCTATTGTGGTGACCAGTGATCAAATTCACAATTTCAACTCGTTGGAAAAACATGGTGTTTATTTTAAGTAGGCTTACAGTTGGGTTGTGGTTTTTTGCTTCTTCTTTGGTTTGTGGCAGTTTCTAATGGAGCACATGCCAATATTATTATTTGTAATCTCCTGCAATTCTTTTTAGCCATGGTGGTGCTGGCCGCTCATCTGGCCAATCCACCTCAGTGGTCCAGATTCAACAGTAATAGGATGTATTGTCCTAAAACAGTTATGGCGCCTAGTGGGTAACTTCATACGACAAGTCCTTGATTTATCCACTAACACCACCGAGTGGTTGACATGGGTTTAAATCACAAAAACAGTCACTTTAACTGTAATAAAATCTGGTCAGGAAATGGTTATGACAAAATACTAGGAATTAATGGTATTATACATTTCACATTGTGTTTTCAAGGACTGCTGTGTGTCAACTCTTAATTCTATAAAACTTTGTTCTTGTTTTTTTACCTTGCCAGAGCAGCATAATTAATATGGCGATGCTAACTAATGATGACAAAACATATATGGTGGTAATAACTAGTTTAATAAAGTCAATGAAATTTTCTCTGCCTAAACTCTTCAGCCTAAACTACTTTTTGAGATTTCATTCTCAAAAACCAAGTCCATATTCAGTCAGTAACAGTTCCACCACTGTAAGGCCAAAGTGAAGACGTTTGGGCTTTTTGGACTTGAGAACTTTGAGATACAGTAAACCTGTCTGTGCACATAACCAGACCAGAGTAAGATTGTAAATGGTAAACTGTAAAATTTGCTTGTAAATTAAATTAGTGTATATATAACAGCCTTATAGCAATGAGTCACATCGATGTTACTGAACTTGTTTTAAAAAGTTCTGAACTGCAAATCTGATGCAGCAGAAATGAAGTGGAAGAGTCCTACATCCATTTTAATCACAGTAACTCGATGCAGTCCCTTCATAGAATCTGTAATGCTCAGTGGCCTTCAGGGCCAGGCCATACCCGGGCCTCCATGATGGTTTAAAGTAATGTGTACAATGTGAAAAGATAAATCACTTATTAGCTCACAGTTTTTGGATTTCAGTATCATGTTCTCCCATTATTTTCAGTTGTCATAGCTTCAACTTTACATATCATTTTTTTTCCATGTATGCTATCAAACCCAACTTTAAGCCTATGAAGTGCTATTGCTGTTCATTAGGATTAGATAAGCTAATGAGTCCATGTTCTACAGAGTGTCTTACCAGCATCTTTGGTGCTCATTGTGCCACAATTTTTAGACCACTCAAAATGTGCAACTACTGATATTTTAACAATCTGACAAAACTAGAACATTGTCTTCAACTATGCCTGGAACAGTTTGTATTTATTTAATGAACCCACAGTGTACAAACAGAGCTCCCCTGGCTGCCATTAGCCTCCATTCACAAACCAATGCTCCAGTCACTGCTTTGCATCTAGTTTGAAATGAGAGAATATCGTCCTCCCAGCATGCAACCTCCCACCAGCTCTGCATTCTCCAGGCCTACGAAAGCCAAGTGGCCTCGACTTGACTCCTGTTGCTCTCCCAGTATCCAGCATTGTGATAATGAGAGAAAGCTGGACAGCTCAGGGGAGGGTGCCACATGCAGAGGTTTCCTGCAGCGCTCAGCTCAAGCAAACAGCAGTTCCAGGAGAAGCGAAAGGGGAGCGCTGCAAAAAGATATAGGCTGTCACATCACATATGCATTACCTGGAACAGAGTGCTCTCATCTCAAACCAAACAGCCAAGCCAAGCCTTGTTAATACAGACAGAACACACACTGAACAAAGATTGTTTTAGAGCTTTGTTGTACTCAACACATGCCATAAGCAAAGGCTTGTTTGCTTGGCTGGATTTTGTTTGGGTAAAGCCTTTGATGGTGCCACTTTGTTCTGATTCTTATTAGAAAAGCAGAATTAGGGGGGACAGAAAAAGAGAAATCAAAAAGTGTCTTCATCCTTAACTACACATGGATATTGTATTTGTTTTCGGTTGTTTTTCTCTCTCGGACCCTTTGAAATTGTGAAGAATGTACAATGAACATAGTACACTGGCTGTCCATAAAGGTTTGTAAAGAAAGAAAAGAACAAATGCTTCAAAATGTGGTGCTTTATCTGCACCAGCACATTGGAAGTGCCACTAGTAAAAGAAAGGACTTTGATCACTGGAAACTTCTGTCTCATCTGATATCTTAAATGCCACATTATACCGTAAGCACCAGACAAATCCATACTTGAACCATAAAAGAGATTCTTTGCATTTGTGATTTTTCAGAAGGCAAAAGCATTGTAATGTTCTTCAGTGCACAAAAATCTACAATGCATGCATCATCGGTAATGTTCTGTTTCATCTTGATTTCGATATTTCTACGGTAAAGAAACTGTCATTTTGAAATTGTTTCAAATAAATGTATTTTTGTACATCAGTGCGTTCATTCTCTGGATGATGAATTTCTTGTGAACCCAAGGGTGCAAAGAAAATGATGTTCGCTGAGCATTACACTGTTTGCCTGATGACTCAGTGCACCAACCTCCAGTGCAGAAGCACAAAGCGAAGTTGGAAAAGCACCAGCAGTGTTGTCGGCCTTGTGTCTGTCCTGCAATCGTGGTCAGTGTCACCAAACCGTCACGGTACGGTGTCAGCTCTCACAGTCTGTCAAACTAATGGAAGAAACACACAGATTCAGTGAGGAAAAATGCACAGAGAGAAGAGCTCGAGCACGTTGTTTGCAGTAAAAAAAAAAAAAAAGATGGACGCAGTGAAAAATACTTTAAATGTAATCAAGTTTTACTGCATGCCTCTATTGCAGATGTAGATGTGCAACACTGGCTGACCAAACTCCAAAAAGCTGAGCCAGTGAGCCAAAGTAGAACTGCTGTAAATCCAAACAGTTAACAGAACCCCTAAAACCTGAGAATCACATTGATGAACTTTGTAAAATGCTTTTACAGATGAAATAGTGTGATGAAACTGGAAATGTACCATTAGATTCCAAAAGTAAAATATTTTTGGTTCATAGGGCTTGTTTTCTATTTACCCCCTACACAGGAAGTTCATTTTAATTCTGCATTGTCAGTTTTGAAAATACATGCCCTCGCCTATCAGTGACAGTCAATATAACAGGAAGTCACATGGCCCGTTTGCTACATGATTGGAAATAAAACACAACTTAAACATAAGAAACTTGCTAAACATTTTATTAAACTTTTTTTTTACCTTTGCTTACGCTGCCATCTTTCATTAAACCCCACCAGACCTTCTAATCATAGCTTTAGCTATCACCGAGGCCTGGACCTGTATCAAGATAGTAAAAATTGGCACAAATCAATATGTGACACTCTATATGGCTTTTATGTGAATTCTAAGGGAAGTTATGGCCCAGGCTCAGTTTAAATCCTGAGCCTGGTTCTGCTGGAGGTTTCTTTCTTGTCAAAAGGGAGTTTTTCCTTCCCACTGTCACTAAACTGCTTGCTCATAGGGGGTCATGTGATTGTTGGGTTTTTCTCTCCATGTATTATTGTAGGGTCTACCTTACAATATAAAGTGCCTTGAGGTGACTGTTGTTATGATTTGGTGCTGTATAAATAAAACTGAATTGATTTGAAGTTTTTAAGGGGGTTAGGTTAAAACATGGCTAGTTGGTTTTGGCAATAGTAGTGAATCAGAGGAACAATAGAAGAAGAGCCACTCAATAAGTACAATTTTCCAGCATGATATTTTAATTTCAAGTAAAAAAAATATTTTTTTAGTTATTTTGTTCTATTTATTTCATTTTTATACACGTAACACACATATTGCATATTTCCATATACACAGTTGCTCCTGCAAGCTGCACAAAATAAAGACCTTTATAGTTTTATGGGGTTTTTTTTCAAAGTGTAAATGACTTCACTGTATTATAGGACCTTGTCTGCTGAAAAGTGTGGACTTTTCTGTTGGACACTGGAGCACAGATGCTACACCTTATGTTGCATTAAGAGAAACATTTATGAGCCTCACTAATTTCTAAACCTGCTTATGTCAGACACAGTCACATTAAAACAACAGTAATTACTACAGTGAGCTTTTCTTTTAAGTGATGCTTACTTAATCCACAAAACAATTCAAGTTAATCAAAAATAATTATTTGAATTAACTATAAAAAAATAAAGAAAATTCTAAAAATATTTAAAAATATTAGGTTTACAGAGTTTAATCTATTTAATTACAGTGAGCTTTTGGGTTTACTGTGTGGAACTTCAGGTTCTGTTCCATAATTAAGAAATCCTGATTTAAAATTGCCTCAACATTTTTAATGATTCAGAGAGTTAAAACTCCAGTCTTCAAACTTCCTTAACCAAATTTTGTGTTTCTGACTCACACATGAAAAGATTGCTGTGGAATAAATTGATCAGTTTATTCAATATTTGCTTTCCACTGGTGGTGATGTGAAAAACATAACTTTTTTCCTAATATAAACCTGAATCTTAAAATAAGAACAAAGAATTATGAATAGCCCTGACAGCTATACTGTCCAGACGGCCCCACTCTGTGCATTAGCAAAGGAAGGATATGTTGCTTTTTGTTTGGTGATTATTAAAGGTTCACAGCCATAGCTGCCCAATAAATTATTTTTGTGCAACTACTCATTTCCCTAATTCTCTGCAACAGAAATTGAGTGCTGGGCCAAAGCTATACTAGCCACATTAATGGGATCTACACAAGATATTTTAAATCATAATAAGACGGATCCAGTCAGAGTAGATTTTAAATAGTGGAGGCTAAAGATAAAGTGTTAGACTACTCACTTAGAAATAGATGTGGCATAATGTTATATTTATGAATGAATCTAAGCTTGCTGCTGTAGTGATATAAGAATCTGTGAAAAAAAACAAAAAACAAACGACTACAGCTAAAGTTCTGGTGCCATTTTATCACCAACACAAAGGTTCTAATCTCTGAAAACAAGAGCTTTATGGGACCAGTTTGTCCCAGAAGGTTTTATCCTTCTAGAAATGAACTATTCATCTGATTTTTTATTTTCAAAGAAATGCTGAATTAAAAAACTTCTTTAACTTAAAGAAGTTCAATCACTTTTTCCCCCTATATGAACACCTGCCTGTATTCAGTCAGGATACAGCGTGGAAGGTTTATGGGTGGAAAAGTCTGACTCACTCTTACCAGCTGGTGAGCAGCATGTGAACGGTTTGACAGAAAATACCAAAAACTACTGAATAAGTTACTGTTGTGCATTGTTGTTACCATGCGAGCCACTCTGAGTGTAAAAACTCTTCTGTCACAGAAGTCAGATTTTACCTATTTAAAAATGCATCATGCAGAGGTGGCTGAGACACAAAATAAAACAGAGCCAGCCTCCACAACTCCCAAGCAGCCACACAAACAACTTGTTAAAAGTGATATATGTTGTTTAAAAGTTAAAGAAGCTGCCGGAGTTGAAATCGGCTTCAGGGTGAGTAACGGCTAGAATAACAAATAAATGTATCTAAAGAATTATCACGAAGATAATGTAAGAAAATATAAATAAATCAAAATATAACAACTTCTTAATTATACTATTGAAATCTTTAATGACAAAACAAAGACCCCATGGTGTCACCTCCTGCACCGTATCAAAAGAAGTCCTGAAGCTTTATAGTGTTATTAGGTATCATAAAACAGAGGACCCATCACTGCTTGTCAATTCAATACAGAAAACACTGGTCATGCATCTGACCTGTCTACTGAAAGGTTAAAAAAAGAAAGATTTGTTCTACAACATAAAAGCAAATTAAGATAGCACAGTGTTGTCCCACATAGATACTGTGACAGTTAAATGGAGGTCTAAAGTGGTGCAAAAGAAGTAAAAAAGCACAAAAGCAATGATCAAGTACTTCTGTTTGAAGGAGAAAATATCGGCCTGCATTGCACCTTTCATGAACATGTCAGCAAGTGTCAAAAAATACTTCTCTACGATTATCTTGTTTTGAACAATGAGAGGATGCGGCAAAACTTCAGCTGCTGATCAACTCTGTCAAAATGACAAAGTTTTATAACTTTGTCATGACAAAGTTATAAAACCGCTCCGTTAACCGTATTAATTCAATTACATTTAATTTAGTTTTATTATGTTTTATTTATTTACTTCACAAAGGTCACCTCAGGGTGCTTTATAATGTAGGGTAGACACTATAATATTAGAGAGAAAATCCCACCAATCAGACAATCTTGGAGACAGCAGGAAGGAAGAATTCCTTTTAAACAGGAAAATGCCTCCAGCAGAACTGAGCCCGGGGAGAGGGAACTCTCTGCCATGATTGGTTTGGGGTGAGAGGGAAGAAAAGAGCAGGCTTCTAGTTCTGGTTGAATAAAAATGTTTTATATTTTTGCTTACTATGAAAAGGAAATGGCACATTATACATTATACAAGGCACAAAAAGCCCTTTATAAACATACATTTACTTTAATTATCTGCTATAAGAAAATCTTTCATGTAAAAGAAATCGCAGTGAGACTTTTTCCTAAATAAAGGTTAAATGAATGAAACGAGAGAGGATGAGTGTGGACTCTGTGTGGGCTGGAGGTCTCATCGCTCTCATTGCTGGGTCATTACTGTCAGTCTTCCAATTAAAGTTAGTGACTGATGAACCCAGAGAACTAAGTAACTTTACAGGCAATTACAACTGTGTTGTCTTGGGCATAAGGGATGGTAGCAAACAAAAGCATACAAAAATAAGCCACGACATTAAAAACCGCTGCAAAGAAATGTTCTGCTGCTTTTGACACGTAAAGTGACCCTGCCACACTGTAACATCACTCAAGAGTGAAAGGCCAAAGCACAGATTTTAACTTATTGAGCACATGCAGGAACATATCCTGCATGTCTCCCCAAATCGAAGAGGATAGAATTTAATAAAAAGGGGAAAAAATTAGAATAGCTCTTCAGTTCTATTTATTACCAAAACCACTTTTGATAAATTGTACATGGACGCACAGGATCTCATATTGTTTGTGCTTTTTGGGGGAAGCAAATAACAGAAGAGTTCTCTGTGACAGATAAGAGTTTGGAAAGGCCCAAGGCTGCACTTATGCATTAACGCTTTGGTGTCATCAGCTGATTGGGTTTAGGGCCACATGGCGACATGACTGGTGCAGGCCATTTAACACGACTCTGACCTCAGCAACCTCGAAACCGCATCAGTGACGTGAGAGTGCGAGAGTGGGGCTGCGAGGGCCAATGGAGCAATTATCGTGATTATTGATTGGGGCTTCAATCATCACCACAGTGATTCTATGACATCACGGTGGGACAGTTTGATCTGTGTTTCTCGTCACCCTGACAAGTTACATCTTTAACGTGACAGCACCTACGCCAGACCCCTTCATGCAAATCTCCAGTCATCCGAGAGCAAAGTGATTGGAAGCGAGATATTTGTTGTGCTCGATGACAGACTGTTTTCCAGAGAGAGGACAGCATTGTCATCTCGTCTCCCTCTCCCTGCTTCCACCCACCCGCGCCCCCTGGGATTGCTTCCACTAGAGTATGAAAATACCCTGTCACTTAATAAAAGCCTCCCTCAATTACAGTTTATTTCACTTTTTTGTTGTTTTCTCCGCTGTGGCAGATGAGACTTGGGCATGAAATGGAATTATTGGAGTTATCAATGCAAGATGGCAAAGCTGGCACAAACAAAAGCCATTTGTCTTTATTCACCGGGGAAGTCTGAGAGCAGCCTCATTATATACTGTGGCTCGAATTAATCTTGGGCCCCTGTCTCTCCCTTTCACCTTGGGAGCCTGATACAATGTATTGCGTGCTTCTTAAAATCCCGAACACATACTCTAACCCTTGGTGCAGGTTACTGATAGACTTTCGTGTCAGGTGGAGGACAGAGAAACAGAGGCGGTGCAAGCCTAATATGAAAAAACAGGAAAAGGTTGAATTTCTTTCTCTGTTTCAGATTCCGCAGTGTTACATTTTTGACACATAACAGCAGAACGAAAATCAGATGGGGAAGGACTATAGCCATACATATTTATATTCAGTGTCACAAACCATCTTTGGAAACAGTATAGAACTACTTTGATTTGGGCTCAGATTTTTGTGACACATTTTTACAAGCCCCGTCAGTGAACCTGGTGTTGTTCTCACCTTGTAAGTCTGTCTGTCTGGGTGCAGACAGATTTTGTCGATGTGAAAGCGTCACAACCGTCTGAGATGCAGTCAGGAAACTCCACAGATATGCGGTTGAGATAAAAATGAAGGCCAAGATCAGAGACGGGTGTATTCAGACTGATGACTACCAAAGGGTGCCAAATGTAAGTTGGGCGAGAAGCCTGTAGGTCCTACATGCTTCATGACTCACTCTCATTTTTTTTTATAATACATCATAATCACTGTAAAACCTGGTCTTGGAGACACCATAGCAGAAACTACCACAGAGATCATTCAGTCAGGACCATCGGAGTCAAAGAAGACTGTTATTTCCATCTTCCTTAATGATCCCTTATGTGTCAGGAGTATCGGAACAGTTGAGACGCAATTTTTCCAAACACTGCGTCTCTGTGGCTTTTAAACCCCAAAACACACTGCACCAAAAATTGGTCTACCCCAAAGATCGGGTCCCCCGACACAAAAAGAGTAATATAGTGTACGCTGTTAAGTGCCAGGAGGATTGCTGTAATTTATCCATTGGGGAAACCAAACAACCAATCAACCCTGGCATGAAGAGCTACCTCGTCAGGCCAGGACCCCGCAGTCTATTTACACCTACAGGCCACAGGCCACCAGGACACTCTTTCAATGATGAGGATGTACACATCCTGGACAGGGAGGAACGCTGGTTTGAGCGCGGAGTCAAGGAGGCCATTTACGTGAAAAGGGAAAGACCATCTCTGAATCGAGGAGGGGGGCTAACGGTACATCTGTCACCATCTTACAATGCTGTGATTGCAGCCATTCCCCAACTCTCTGTGAATGGTACTCATGGCCATTGATCAGTGGTCTTTGATCAATGGTCATGACAACTTGCATACTAATGATCAAGGAACTGACCTCCCAGCCCATTGTTCCTTCAGTGGGCTGGTTTCAGTCATTATGCAAATATACTGTTTATAAGATTGGGGAAACCTGCAGTCAGCTGAGACTGAAGAAGTCACTTGGATGAGTGACGAAACGTTTCTCCCACTGAAAACGTCCAGAAGAACAGAATCAACTTTTGAGATTTCCTTACCTGGATGATTGAGCACACATCAAGACTTTCCCTCTTCA
>VUQG01043561.1:0-10025 GCA_015106755.1 Etia nguti
CTGAAGTTTGGTCCGTTTACAGCATCCTGCCATGCGATTGCATCTGTCCCTAACCATCAGGAACCCTCACGTTAACTTTTGTCAAGTGGAAAAAAGTTAGCGTTCATCTTCCAGCTTCACTGTGTTTATATTATGCTAACATAGCTGTGTCGCTAGCGATCACGTAGCACATCATTATATACCAGCTAGTCCAACTTCAGTAGCCCTACAAACGTCACTGCTGTTTAGTTTTCTGTCTTCATTTATGTTGGAAGTGATAGCAGAGCTGTACTTTTTAATCTTTTCAGAAATCTCTCAGTCAGAACATGCTATATCATGTTTAGGTGGAAACTAGCGAGCTAACTTCCTGCTAACTTCTAACTCCGTTAAATTTAATCAATTCTGTTTTCATGGATGCCTGGATGTTAAACTTAATTGTTACACCCGGTAAAGCAGCAACATCATCATTTTATTAAAGATGAAAGAATTTAGACCGTTTTTATCTCTCAGTGATGCCGCAGTGTTCGTTTGACTTTGGGACCTGAAATAGACCGAGTTTTGGACCCAGATTACTCCGTGAGGCTCCTGACTACGGTAGCCGTAATGCTCCGAAAATCCGTAATAAAACATTTTTGACAGATTTTTGAGCGCCGTGTACCACATAAAATAGGTCAGTAAGTACAACCAGGATTCATACATAAGGCGCACCGGATTATAAGTCGCACTGCCGATTTCTGAGAAAATTAAAGGATTTTAAGTGCGCCTTATAGTGCGGAAAAATACGGTACATATATTCCATACATGTACAATTATGTAGTCTATCTAAAGTATCTCTCCTTACATCAAACGTACTTTCTCCCTCCTTCCTCTTGTCCCTAAAAGCTCTCACCTTTCTCTGCCATGGCTCCCTTGTTCAGGATCTGGATTGCCCGGCGGATGTCCAGGTTGAACAGAGCGACAGCAGCCGCCCGCTCCCACTCGTGTTCCTGTTCCAGTGATCGCAGGAAGTTCTCCACATCTGTGTCAGTCCCCCTGCTAATCCAGCCACAGAGCCGCAGGGCAAGGCAGCGCTCCTCGCTGTGGTACTGCGGCACATCTGTCTGCCGGTCTGAGCCACTCCAACACCTGCGGCTTTCGGTTGTCCCTTTGGGAGCCCAAACACAAACACAGGAAGTCAGTTTTTCAGTGTATGAAATTTCAAATAAACACAGTTACTCTGAAGTTGCCTGTGGCACAGACAATCAGTTGGTTATTTGTTTTACCTGAGGTTGTCTTGACAATGTTCTTAATCCCAGAATAAACCACAGACTGTACGTTCCCCTGAAGTTTTAGCTCCATATCCTCCGCACACTGTTTCATATGTGATACTTGCATAGGAATTGTAACAGTGTGCAGTCCATGCAACATAATACAGGCACATAACAAGGCAACTACAAATTTAATCATTTTAAACTTGAACAAGGACAAAAATAAATAATGTGTTAATATGTTTAAGTTATTTTTACTATGGTTATAAATCGTTTTCATTCATTCATTTTTTCCATAGTTTTTCAAGCCCTGCCTGCAGTAACCTTATGTCCCACCAGGGGGCGCTGGCCCACATTTTAATCTGTCATCATCTGAGGATATTCAGAAGTATTCAATGTACTTATAGGAAACCAAAAATAATTCAAAACTTAATTAATCCGTGAATCAACATTAATGACTCAGTTTGGGAGTAATTTCAGAATCCTTTTTGACTTTCTTGCCAAAAGTTCGATAAAAAAATCGAAAGCTCTCATGTTTGCACACTAAATAAGAATAACATAAAAGGTGTTACTATGCCCATTATAGGCTTCAAAGTCTTAATGATAACCTTTTTAAACTTTTAAATTAGTTCAGTAAAAAGAATTCAAAGGTTACATTTTGAAGTAATAATAATATAAATATCTACTCTATAAAGTCTTTAGAGGAGAAACCTTCAGGTGAGGAGAACAATCATCAGAGCAATGAAGCACTTAACTGCTGCTTTGTAAAGTAATAAAAATAACCTGCTCTGCATACAGTTTCAACAGGTGGCTGACTGTTTTTCTCTACCATTAAACAGATTATCAATAAGCCATGGTGCAGATATTTCCACCTTTTCGTCACCTGAAAGGATATAGAACAGATCATGCCATAAAGACTTAAGTTGAGGATCCTTCCCACCCGCCAGCAAATGGTTCCTCCACACCTGGACGGTATCATGTCCATACCTGGACTGAGCCCTTTCCCTCATTTTAGTGGCAATGTCTTTCTCAATCATACTCTCCACTCCCTCAGCCGAATCCTCAACACACTCGTACAAGTGTCTACCACATGCCCACATGAGAGAGGTGGTGGAGCTCCATGCCAGTGAGATACGTTCAAACACTGTGAAGTCAGTCATGACACGGTTGGTTGCTGACACCACCACCATGCGGTTCTGGGAGGACGGGTGCCATGCAAAGCTGCCAATCTGACTTTCACAGGGCTGCACACTGCGCTCAATGATGGTGGGCTCCGTCTCATCACCTATGGGCGTGGGAGTGTGCTGCATGTCGTACAGGCGGATAATGTTGCTGTCACGTGTCAGCGTGGCCAGTAGGCCAGTACGGGTTGGACACCATGCCACCTGAGAACAAAAAGCAGAATTTTATCAGCTATTAAAAAAAGACTTCTACTGAATAAGCATGCACTGACTGTGAAATCCTGAGCTAATATAAACATTTAAAATAACAATTTGACCTTTTTAATGCATCTTAATCTTGTTTTTGATATCATTTATTCCCTCTTTTTTCATTTCATATAAACAGGTCTGCGTGATAAAGAATAAGTAAAGAGTTTAAAATTATTTAAGCATTTCATCACTTTATCTTTGAACATTTAGGCCAGGGGTGTCCAACTCCAGGCCTCGAGGGCCGGTGTCCTGCAGGTTTTAGATGTGTCCTTGATCCAACACAGATGATTTAAATGGCTAAATTACCTTCTCAACATGTCTTGAAGCTCTCCAGAGGCCTGGTAATGAACTAATCATTTGATTCAGGTGTGATGACTCAGGGTGAGATCTAAAACCTGCAGGACACCGGCCCGTGAGGCCTGGAGTTGGACACCCCTGATTTAGGCAGTCTAAAATTGACGGGTTACAAACAAGCTGACATCTTATTTTCTAATAGACTAGTGCTTCTCAGAATGTGGGGCATTGAGCAACTGCAGAAGAGGCATAATGACAAGAGATTATTCCCTGAAAGAAAAAAAAATCAGTCTGTGCCTTCCACCTGACCCTGCCAGAATCAGCTGACTTCTTTTTTGATAGAATAATTTTAGTATATGTAATGAAGCCACACAAAATATTACCTTAATAGTAAGAATATTTGCCAAGTTACAGACACACTGTAATTTTAAATTTAGTAAATTATTTTTCCAGCATTTTTGACCCTCATAACTTCATAAGAACAGGAGATAACCATATGAAAATTTCAGAGATTAAAAAAAAAAAAAACACAGTTTGTTTGTTTTTTTTTAAACTGCAATTGAATCAACTTTAAACCCACTCATTATCATGGTTTTAGTTCCTTGAGTTTTCAAATTCCGGGTTATAAAATATGATTATGTCACAACATTTTTTGACACAGAAGGAGTCACAGCCAGATGAGAAGCCTTGTATGAAAATAAGATATGTCATATGTTATCACTTGATTTTAAACAAGCCACTTGTCATTCTGACCTTTATTTCACTAAAACTGAACTTACAAACTTTTTCAATGTTAACAAATGATAGAAATTTGAAATGAGGAATGCAGAAGGCTGAAAGTTAACATGGCCAATACACAAAGCTAGTATATTAGTGCATACTTATTACTGCGGCCTTTAGTTAGTTTTCTGTACAGCAAACACCATCCTACCTTTGTGAGAGGCTTGGGCTGCTCAGTCAGTGTGAGCACAGGCTTCTCAAATTTCCTCAGATCCCAAATGGCCACCTGCCCCTCAAAGAAAGAGGCCACGCGGTCATGGAAGTGCGGGTCAACTGTCACACCTTGGATGGCTTTCGTGTTTACAAACGTTTTCTGACTCGTGTTTCTCAGGTCAAATATCGCCAGGTTCCTGTGCATGCCTGCCAGCAACAGCTTTGGGTCACGGAGCAGCCAGCAGAGTGAGAGGCAAGCATCGTTCTGGCCTAACTCATATAACGGCTTGGTCACCACTGTGCTAGAGTCCAAATCGACAGATGAAAGGCGAATCTTCTCAGCTGCTACACTGGTCTCTGGGGACAACTTACTGCTGATGTCCCATATGAGGACAGAGAAATCTGCCCTGTGCTTGTCTAAACCGGCAGCCAACAAGTTGCTGTCCACAGGGTTCCAAGCTAAAGTGTTGCACTGACGGGCGTGTTTGGGCACAAACTCTTTCCCCACCAGCTCTTTGTATGCAGAGTTGTGGCTCTGGCCCAAGCTGGTAAGCACAACTCTGCCGTTGGCTTGGCCAACGGCAAGTAAACACTCCGGCTCGTGCTTGGGGTACCAGGCCACACATTTCATATAAGGGGTGTCAGAGTTGATGGCCAGTAATGTAGCAGCAGTTTCCTCGGAGAGTGGGAGGCTGCCAGCCTTGGCTTCTGCGCTGCCCACAGGTCCGATCCGGTACAGTCCCAGTTCGGAGTCGCAGATGACGTAGCGATCCGGGTGGTGGGGGGACCACAGGATGTCGGGCTTGGAACCGCTCATGATTCAGAAGCAGCTAGTAGGTTTTCAGGGAAGTTTAACCACTCCAGCCTGGAAATACGGCAGGTTATCACACAAATGAGCACATGAACAAAGGTCAGAGACAGCGCAGAAATTTTACACATCTCCGAGTGCAGAGGTCGCAAGGTGGACAACAGACAGCTCTGAGAAATCTTTTTAACACATTAAAGTAATGATACATTGAACCAAACCTTTAATATAACATGAGCTCTGTGTGGAAAGGTAGCACAGTTGGTTTGAATTCAACGCCCAGCATGTTAAAAAGCTGTCGTGAGCAGTTATAGTACTACTTTTAAGTTTGTTGACATGCTAGCTAAACTAAGCTAATGCTAACAAGTGAAGGGAGAGCAAGCGCGTGACCGTTTCGCTCGCGCCAGTTTAACCAGCAGTCGAAAACATCTGTTTGAACATTTCGAGAAGAGGTTTTACTTACGTAAACACAACAAAAACGACTTATACGAACGCATGAGATACAGCTTGACATACACATGTCGACCAGTGGCAAACTGGAGCCAAAGCGGATGTTGTGTGTTACACCAAAACACGTCCGTGTTATTAGCAACGTCAGCTACTTCATGTTCCGCTCAAGATACGGTTTACCAGCAGAGGGTGCTAAGTGAATAAAAAAAGAGAAAAGAAGTCAACGAAATCCGCCAGTTTTATATAAGAAATTAGATTATTTCAGATCATGACTATTTAAGTTAATTAATTTATTAAATACATTTACGCAATAAGAGTTGAGTTGTACAACATTGTAGACTGACAATGTTATTGAAATGAGGTCGATTTCTGCGCTGTACAAGAGTAGCATACTACTACAATTCATCTGCTTTTCACATTAGTGGGGGAGAGTGAAAAAGGCAAGAGAAAGAAATTCATTTGGGATTTTTTTGCACAACCAACTATTTTCCTTAGCAACCAACCCATAATAGCCAGAAAACTGACTGTTTGTTAAGAAAAACAAGATGCCGAGAAAAGAAAATACATAAAAATTATTTTATCCCTGCAAACTAATGTAGTCTGCTTTATTTTATGTTGGCAGTGGTTTTTAGATGCATTATTTATGGCTTGGAGTGATAACTATTGCAAATGCATTTTATCAGGCGTCTCCAAAATCCAAATGATTTCAGTGCAGGGACTCAATGTGCACAAAAGAGTGTCACGGGATCCCTTCTGTCAGGCATGAAGCGCTGCACTGGACTAAAATGTTGGAGCAGCACCAGGGAGGGCCCCCGGCTACAAACACTCTCTCTCACACAGCACATCAGCTCATGCGATGCTCCTCAGTTTATCTCAGTCTGGTTTATAGGGACCCGGGGTTCCGCGGAGAAATGCCTCCCAAAGAGTTGACTGGACTACAAACACTGGCTGCAGCTAAATGAAATTCGAGGTAATTATATACATATATATATATATATATATATATATCTTTGCTTTGTTTTTAAAACTTTTTTGCAAAGTTGTGACACTAGTGGTGTCACAGTTTGAATGGCAACTTCACTATTTGCACTGCAGTTTAGATAAGTTGCTCTGTGACCTTTTCTCAATCACCTGGCAGAGCTTTAACTTTATATGACGATATTGTTTAGATTCTGCAGCATTTGTATGTTATTTACAGAAAAATATTTGCACAGATTATTCTAGTTTTACACACATTTACATATTGTTGGCACTGTAATATAGTAAGTATTTGAGAAAGCGCATTATCAGTATGAGGAATGGCATCATCTAAGCAAATTAATACTATTAGAATTGCTGCCATTTCTGTGAAACGGCAGTTGCAGAGCACAGCTCCCTTTTTTGGGGGATCTGCAACTGGGTGTGGTTAGCAGTGTCCATAATAGTAAAAGGAATCCTATTAAAAATGAAATAACTCATTGTGCTTTGCATACACTGCTTTCCCCCCCCAACATTCTCATTTTTTTCTCTGTTAGGATGTTGCTGAAGGGAAACCTGAGCAGAGGAGTGGGGGTCTGCCTTCTGCTGCTGGCTCTCCTACACAAGGCCACAGGCCAGAGGAGAAAGACAGGGCGCAGGAACAACTACAGGCTGCAAGATGAGGGAAGAAATGGTAATTTTTAGATGAGGTCTCCACATGCTGGTGGTGAAAGTCGTGTGTTGCATGGAGGGAACAAATTGCTGAATGAGAGATGGTGAAATCAGGCCAGTGAAATGGTTGAGTCATCAAATTGTAAGTTTAAAAAAAAAAAAACTACACGAGAAGTTCTTAAGTCATCCACCCACAATGCCTTCCTTTAAGTGTCTTTTTTACATGTAAAAAAGTGGATGGATGATACATGTGGCAATTTGATTTCATTCAGTACAAAAAACACCTTTACTGGACAGTTTTAGTAATGTAGAACTACTCAAAACTGTTGCTTTACTTTTCCACAAGCTGCACTTACACTGACTTGCCACAAAATTAAATCTCTGTATTTATTATTTATTGTGTAGCTTCCCTTTATGCTGCCAAAATGGCTCAGGACACAAGACCTTTATAGGTCTCTTGTGGCATCTGGTATTAGGAATTTGGGAGTGGATCTTTTCCCCAAATCAGGTTTATTCCAGGATATTTCATGAATTCATGATCATACTTCAACCCTCAGCTGTCTGATGTGTTCTTCGAGACATTAGAGCACTTTTGACAGTGTACATGGACACATATCGACTGCTGGCAGAAGGGACTGAATTTGTGGACAGAAGTTAGAAAGGAGTCAGAGTGCCAATCCTAAAATTAGTCCTGTTTCTAAACTTCTAGCTTCACGTGCTTTTTTGTGATCTCCTTCTACAGTTGGTCTGACATGTTCACTGGAGGTGGCCTTCATCCTGGACAGCTCTGAGAGCGCAACCATATTACTGTTCGAGAAACAGAAGACCTTTGTGTTGAGCTTCAGCACCCGGCTCGCCATGCTGCAGGTACCCGGCTGGACGATGAAGGTGCGGATGGCTGCGCTGCAGTACAGCAGCTCTGTGTCCATAGAGCACAGATTCTCAGCCTGGAAAGACCTGGACTATTTTCACGGTCAAGTCAGCACCATGAACTACATCGGTCATGGCACCTATACCACCTATGCCATCACCAACGCCTCACAGCTGCTGGTGCATGAGACCTCAAAGGACAGCGTGAGGGTGGCGGTACTAATGACAGATGGAGTCGATCATCCCCGTAACCCTGATGTGATTGCAGCTGCTGTGGAGGCCAAAGGTCATGGCATAAAGTTCTTTGCTGTTGGGCTATCAGATATTGCCCAGCAGAATAATGCCAAGCTCCGGGCCATCGCCAGCACACCTGCTCAGCAGTTTGTCCAAAGTATGCTCGACTCTCAGCTGGAAGAGAAGCTGCTCAAAGAGATGGTGAGTGTTGGCTTCAAGTAAGATGAGCTCAGGCACAGAGGTGCAAGTACAGAGCCGAGAAACATCAGAGTGGTGAAATGCTTTTTTGGAAAAACGTCGTGCTTGGAAATAAACTTCCAGTTATTGAAGGGCCTGACAAAGCTTACTGAATGGCAAAAAAGACGCTGACTATAAATTCAGTTCAGGGAAACAAAAAATATACTATATGAATGCTACCACGGCTACTTGGTTACTTCCTGTTTTACTTTGAAAGTTCTGGAAAAGGACTGGTAGTTGTGTAGTACCTATAGAGTTCTACGAATCATTCAAAGGTTTATCTATGTCACGTCATGTCATACAGCTAACATAAATGCCTCTGGAAAGTTTGAATCCAGAACTGTCTTGCTATAAGGGGATAGCACTGAAAACGCCACGCCTAGATGAACAGAATCAGCTTTTTGGGATTTCTTTGCCTGGGTGATTGAGCATGCATCAAGACGATACATGAGAAAGTTTTCATAATAGTATTATATAATAAATAAATTTATATTAATAAATTAAATTGTCCACATTAAACTTTTCTAAATAAGGATATAGTAAAACCTCAAAATCCAAGACTAAAGCGATCATTTTACCCAATTTACCTCAATTTTTTTACCACTCACAGAAAACGTTTATGAATTTTCATTAAAGCCTATCTTTGTTCTTGGCTGTGCCATTGGCCTCAGCAAGGGAGAGTGTTAACAAGAGCTGCAGTGTAGCTATCTATTTTATGACTGGGTGGTTAAATTGCTTAGTAAATAGAGCAGAGGATGTGCTAAACACAAGGTGAGCATTTCTGACCCCTGACCCTAAAAGATCATAAGTGAACTATCAGGCAACCTGCTTACATGGTAGCTTTATGGCATTGGGTGGATGACAGGCAAATATTATAAAAGCATAACAAATAAAACTTTATAACCTCTTATCAGAGAGTCGTCCAGCTGTAGGGTATTTCTAAATACCCCTGTGGTGACCCTAAAGAAGAAGGTTAAACATAACAAGCCCTAAATGAGTCACTTCTTCCCTGGTTGGTGTTAAGAGGTTAAAAAGTTTAGTGTTTGACAGATTAAAGGTTTATGTACAAACAGAAGAAATGAACCTTTGCTTTGATGTATGTTTTAGTGCTACATTGCTAAATTTCCTTTTTTGAAAGAGTTTAACAATCCTGAAAATCAGAGTTTGTCTCAGTAAAGAGAGAAAAACGTAACTGTAATTAAAAAAAAAAAAACTAAACCAGAATGTGACTGCTGTCACTGTAACACAAATGTGTCCTACTGATACCTATAATTCAGCAGCTCCTATATTCCTTAATAGAATATGACATAGATATCTGACATCCCACATCCTCTCCTAAAATTATTCACATCAGCTGCTGTGTCTGGAAGTGGTGAAATCCTGTCTATAGGCTACAGAGATCATCCTCTGTTTAGTCTTGTTCATGCTCGCGCTGTCCTCACAGCGGGTTCACATCTTAAGTCACAGAGTTGTGTCTGCATGAGGGTGTTTTCCTGACTGCTTTGCATTTTCCACAGCACCCAGAAATGTCAAATATCTGCAGGAGGTCACGGCTAGTCTGAGAGACTGACACAGCTTGTTCTGCTTTCCATTAATGTGTGATTTTATTCATTCACATTTAGCACTTCCAAAACAGAGACAGCTACATGACAGAGGACAGTACCCATTTTTATCAAATGTAGAACTTATAGAGGTTACTTACCTGCTATGCTGAGCTGGCTCCCAGACACCCAAGTGGCCCAAAAGCTTAGGTTGAGTTCACATAATTAGATCAATCATTATTTAAAAATTGCACCATGAAACATTAACATTAACAATGAGAGATCTTCAGTTTTCATCTTGTGCCCAAAGGCCAAAGTTGTCAAATTCTCATTGATTGTTGTAAAGTTGTCTTTTAGCATATTGTGTTTTTATTCC
>VUQG01043561.1:10045-41739 GCA_015106755.1 Etia nguti
TATTTTATTTTTTTTTTTCTCCCCCCCCCCAAAAAAACCCCCCAAAAAAACCAAACAATGGAAATAATGATGTAAACACAGCTTTAGAGATGATTTTCAGGTTCTGTGCAGTACCAAGTGTCCTGCAGATGGTATTTCATGAAGAGTGACACTGCACACAAGTCTGAAAATCACTAATAAATTATTTGCATAGTTCATGGCAAACAGTAATATTTAGATCCTTTATCTAGCTAAAATACTACAGAGTAAAAATATCCTGTTACAAGTTACGGTCATGGGCAGCTGCTGACCAATGCTGTTACATTTCTTCCAAGTACACTTGCAGAAATGAAAAAGAAAAGACATACATAGTTGGTGTGTAGTATTGCTTCGGATAAGTCTGTGTGGTCACAAAAAAAAAAAAACAGCCATGAAGGCATCCGCCAGAAGGCTTGGATACACCTATGATGTCACTAAGACCCAGTCAGATCATAGTGGAAACTTTAACAGGTCTTAAGGTAAAGGGGAAAAGTACTGACTTTAAAATACTCTAAAGTAGAGGACACCTCTGCTGCCAATCAATTAGTACCATTCCTCGGTGGGACTCAGGCTTAGACTGTAGATAAAAGATGGATGTAACTGACATATTTTTTTGTCTTCTGTTTTTTTTTTTTTTTCCACAGGGTGCAGTTGCATATGAAGGGGTAAGACTTTAAATGGAAGTAAACATCTCTTAAGTAGGGCTAATGGTTGCACTGACTTTATAATATTTTTCTCGGTCTGATAGTGTCCACAGGCCCAAGTATGTCTGTGTGAAAGAGGAGAGAGAGGTCCTCCAGGAACTCCTGTGAGTTTTCAGAAAATAAACACTGAGGAGTTTCATACATGGAAAAGACTATTAGCTTTACAGCTTAATCATTGCCTCATCTTAACACTTGTAATATTTCCAGGGTAGAAAAGGAGACCCAGGCTTCAGAGGGCCAGCTGGTCAAAAAGGAGCGAGGGTGAGTCGTGACACAAAGAAAGCCTTTCTAAAATATTTCAGTGTTTAATTAGTGGACCTCTGTTCAAAGGGGGAGCCTGGGCTGAATGGCACACCTGGAAGTGATGGTCCACCGGTAAGAAAGTAAATTTGTCCCTCGTTTTTGCACAACTGCCAAACAGCATGCCTGTTAAGAGATGAAACACCGATTTTGAACCTCTTTGAATTGTTTGCAGGGCCGCACAGGTTACAAAGGCAACAAAGTGAGTGACTGTGGGCTTTCAGCTGCTCTGTTCTCACTTTTGAAACATGTCCTCTGAAAATATCTGCAGGGTCTAACGTTGTGTCTTGTGGTCTTGTAGGGGGACAGAGGAGACTGTGGCACTCCTGGGGAAAAGGGTGACACTGTACGGTCAATTTTTTTCCTGAGATGTTTCCATAAACACCCCAGACTTTGTCCATGTAGTGACATAGGTTTTATGTTGCAGGGCCCAGAGGGTCCTCCGGGCCCACAAGGACCAAAAGGAGCACAGGTAAGAGTGGCCACCAGTCTCAGTTCTGGTTTTGTTTTATACTGAATTGTGACAATTATGGGCCTTGGTTTAAATCCCACATTTTTGTGAGGCTTTCCTGACTTTTTGTCTACATTATTCACACACATGTGAATGCATAAAATTAGAGGATAAAAAGATGTCCATGTAATTCATGGAAGCCGACCAAACCAACTGTTCATACAAGAGTATGTATGAGTTGTCACCCACTGATTTGAGGATGGTATAATTGATCTTTAAAGACAACAGATTTTTAATGAATTTGGACCTCAATCACAAGCAATTTTCTATTTTTCAATGTCAAAATTTAAGTTCCATTACTTTCAAAACTCATCCCTCGGACTCCTGAAAAGTCGACATCCGACAGTCGGTATTATCTTCAATATGAAAAATGGAAGTGGAATTTGTCTTTTATTCGTCTTTGCACTAATGGAATGTGAATATTGGATTATGGGTAATCCTGATACCATTGGGGCTATCTAAAGCTGTGAATCCAGGCTTGCAGGATATTATTCTTTTGCAGGAACAGACTTTGTGTGATGGGATTAGTGCAGCGACCTGGCCGCACAGCAGCACTCTTCCTCCTCTGTGTTATTGGCACAGTGTCAGTATAACCTTGTTGTTTCACGAGCTCGGCATGAGAATCGAATGGCATGAAAGACAAGAACGTCGATGTTAATCCTGTTGTATTTTTTATTCAGCAGCAGTGGGTTGGTTTTGACCTGCAGATCAGTCACACAGTGTGGGGGCTTCCTTTTTTTTTTATACATGACTGCTTTTTGTTTGATTCGTTTGAGAAGTGAAATATAAGGTTATAGATTATGTAGGTTATAAAATGAGTAAATATGTATTTGTTTTGCAGGGTCCGCCAGGACCACCAGGGGAGGTGGGTCCTGAAGGCCAATCGGGTTCTAAAGTAAGTTTCTCAAGATGCAATAGATTTGCTGTCATTCCTGCTCAGCTTGGTGGGAATGGCTTTTAAAACTGCAACAAAATCTCTTCAAAGAGTTGATGTGTGACCCAAATGCAAAATGCAGGAACAAAAATATCTGAACAAAAGACGGTATTTAATGGTTGATTTAAAGAGTCACAAAGAAAACGAGGCACCAGGGAGAAAAAACAAGAACCTGAGCACGAGAAACACTAACAGACATTTCAGTACAGCGCTACATTGAACTACATGTACACAGAGGGCAGATTTATATACGGTATGTTTTTAGTGTGATATAGCTGCTGAAGGAATACGATCAAAGCACACACTGCATCACATCATCGCTGAAATTTACATGTTTTCAGCTGGCGATGGAGAAAATGACTGAATGTTTTAATGCTTGGTCCTAATGCTGCTAAGTGTCCTTACACTGCTGGAACTGCAGCTCCTAAAACAGATTAGAACACTGATCGCCTACAGGTGTAGACTATTTATTCCCTAATCAATAGATTTAATTTCTCTTTGTTCTGGCAACAGCCCTTATTAGGCTACATAACTGCCAGCACCGAGCTCACTGAATAACCTTTAGTGTTTAAATTGATCAAGTTTAAAGTTTCAGAGCTCTAATGTGCACCCAGCTGTAAAATAAATATATTAGTTTGAGGTAATATATAATTTATTCGATTGCTCTGTGTGCTGGTGATGATCACGAATTCATAAGATTCATGATTTTTTTGCAGCATTACCCTCGTCTTTGCAGCACCAGTGATGCCTTTAGTGATGTATTAAAGTTTTGTATATTTCCACAAAAGTTTCTAGAATTTTGTGAATTTGTCCTTAAAATATAAAAACCCTGTTTTTGAGATACCGTGACATTAATCTCTAAATAAAATAGTTCCTTATGAACTTAAACATTTATATTTTTATTCTAAAACAATGCTCATAATGCTGCTTTGTACTGATCAAAAGCAGTTTTGAAAATATAATGTTTGGCTTGTTAACACTCTTTCAAGTACTAAAATAAACCTACAAGGTCCCCCAAAGCTCAAGAACTCAATTGTTGCAACTCATTGTTTTTCCATACAAACTCTTAAATGATGTCCACTTTGAGGTTTTATAGGCAGGCATACGAGTCTTCTTCAGTTTAGGGAACTAAAAGTCATGTATCCCAAAGGTTTAGATTATCATGTCAATAAAATCATGACTATTTGGTCAGACAAAAAAGAAAATGTTGCTATCTCTGACACACCATCATTCAGGACTATGCGGACACTTTCCCTGACAACATCTGCATGGTCACATATCAGCTTTGGCTCAAGAAAGCGAGGGACATAAAACTGACCTTTACAGTGTGTGCCAAAGCCTAATAAGATGGTGTTGCCTCCATCTCCACAGAGCTGCCCAACTGCTTTTTCAAAGACGTCTTTAAGCCGATAAAATCACATGTGATTTATAGTATTTAAAAAACAAAAAAACAAAAAACCCACACACTGAATGTATGACTATGGTTTTTTAGTAAGCTATGTGATTGGATAAGTTTATATGGTCGTTTTTTGCAAAAAGGTTGTGAACAGATTTGCATAAAGATGGGGTAAAAATGGACATTCTACCTTCAAAAATACACACTATGAAACTGAAATAAGAAATATTGGGAGACATTATCTTGATATTCTCAAGAAAATATCCCAGATGTCTTTCTGGATCCAGAGACTGAGTTCATGCTCTGCTGTTATTTATTTTTATTTTCTTGGCTGTGCTGTTTCAGGATTATTCCTAAGTGGTATATTTTTTTCAACAATGAGGTTGATTTACTGAGTCAGTGTCATGAGAACTTTCATGTATTTTCTCATGTTCAGGGGCTTCGACATTTATATGAAGCAGTTTGAGTTTACGTGTAATAAAAAAATAAAAACAATAAAAATTTCCATTAGCATTATATGCAGCATTTGTTGCTGCGACTAAAGTTTCCCAGTTAGACTGTTTTGTCAGTATGCTGGATTGGATGGTTCTCTCATATATATTTCTTGATCTTTATTCAGTTTTGAATTCTACCACAGCAGTACTTGTTGTCCATGAATACACTCTTTGTACTGTACAGCTGTGTATACAGCAAAGTTTCCCTGAAAGAATCCCTGAGATTGTTTTTTGATTGCTTTTTCCTGTCTTATACATTTTTGCAATGATGGATTCTCATACTGAACATAGCCAAAGTTCAGTGTATGTAAATGTTTAGTTTCCAACATTTTTTTCTACTCTTGGCTCTGTGCGATGTCGGGGGGGATGTTCCTAATATGGTCATCTCAGACATATGGTTTTGTGTATATGCTCAGAAGCTCCACCCACCTGGTTTCAATCCATCTGTTTGTGTAGGGCAGCCAATCAGAAGTTGCCTTAAATGGGGAGGAGCTAAATAGTTTTTCAAAGGATGAGCTGAGCGGCTACATAAAGGCCCAGTATAAGACAAATAAGCATGAACTGTGATTCATTCAGTGTTACTCTAGTAGGGTCGAATAGTAAAAATATGGAGCATAACAGGTCCCCATAAATAATAAAACAATACATTAAAATGATTTTATTGAATTAGAAGGACAGCTACATGCATCCTGGCACCATCCGTCATCTCGTCATTTTACATTCTGTTAACCTGTTTTCTGTGTTGTTTGATGTACCATCACGTGACACGCAAACCTCTAAACTTGATTACTCTCAGGGAGACAGAGGACCCAGCGGTGCACCTGGACCACCAGGGGACACTGGTATTGGATTCCCAGGAGCCAAGGTGACATATTTATATTAAAATTACTATAAAAAACATAATTTAGAGTCAAAATGTCAGTGAGGATGGAGAGAGATATTTCATTGCTGAAAGTCAAACAGTGGTGAGGTTTTGTTTCTGTGAGAAAGGAATTCAAATACCTATTAAATCCTCTCAGTTGAACTGCTATTAACTGTAAAACACTGAATAAAAAAGATCTTTTATTACCAAATTATGGGAAATTTAGTTTTTACTTTTTACTAATTACAGGGTGACAAGGGTAATCAGGGAAGAGCAGGTCCAGCAGGTCCTCCGGGGATAGGTGAACCAGGACTCCCGGTAAGTATAAAGATTAGGATCTTCTGCATTAAGATCTCGTATCTAATGAGTAACAGTATCGTAGCGAGCTTTTATTTATAAACATACAGACAGGTGAGATAAAAGTTAGACAAAACTGACATAACTTAGTAAGGTGCTGAGCCTCTTTGTGCCACCAAAACAGCTTCAATGTGCCATTTATTCTACAAATGTCTAGAACTCTACTGGAGGGGTGATTAGCTCTTCCACAGTATTTTTTTCCATATGGTTTTTGACATTATTGTGGATTATTTTACTGTGATGTGCAATAATTTAGGCATTTCTTTTAATTTGTTACCCTGTCAGCTAACTCAGACCACAATAATCACAAGAAGAAGGTATTTTTATCCACCCTAGTTTATAAGTGACATCGCAGCTCTGTTCTGGGACTTATCTACCCTTACATTTATGCACATGGAAAGAGGTTAATTAATGCTTTATTAGCCTACAGGGCAGCAGGAAGACTCACACAGCATGAATAGAGGAGCCAAAGTGAGATGGGTTGCAAAGCAGGTTGCAGTTGGGAGGCTAAAGCAAATACAGTAAATACCATGTCCCATATGGGATCTGATTGTTTGTTACATCGGGGGTTGTCAGCTGAACCTACAGCTAAGCCTGATAACTCAGATAAATCTTGTGTAAGTCCTAAGTAGCTTCCTTTTTTTTTTATATCACCATTTTCTGTTTTAGGTCTGCAGCTACTAAAACCTTCACAAGTACAGACTCTTATTTAAAGTTCTGTTTGTTCCAGGGACCCCAAGGATCACCTGGAACACAAGGAAATTCTGGCCCTCCTGGAGAGGGGTTTCCAGGACCAAAGGTGGGAAAAGTCTTTGATTACATACAGTACTGTACAAAAGTCTCAACTCACCTTTTTTATGTTTTGTTTCCAAGGAGCCAGACTTTTAAAAATAATTTTTAAAGTGGACTTGAGCAGATTTTGATCCATCATCTAATAACTATCTGGAAAGTGTCTTATTGACAACAGCATCTTTTCTCAGCATGAGAATGATCCCATGTATGCTACCAGTGCAATAAAAGCATATCTGGATAGAAAAGCACACAGTGGAACACCCAGAATCATGGATTGGCCTCCTCAAAGTCCAGACCTCAAAATTATTGTAGCAGTGTGGGATCTTCTCTACAGAGCATGGAACAAAATGCAACCAGCATCCAAAGAAGAGTTTTGGAAAAGAAACAGACTAATTTATATTTTAAAAAATGTATAGATCAGTGTAAGTGGTAGGTTTGAAAGATTGCTGTTCTTAATTGTATACTTTACATACAGCCATGTATAAATCAGATTTCTCATATTTTCTTTAGGGTGATCGAGGATATGAAGGTCCAAAGGGAAGTCGTGGGCTTCCTGGTATTGGGATCAAAGGTGACAAGGTGATTTTAACTAAAATTTACTGCTGAATTCCTCATTGATGTCTCCATGTACAGATCTCAATCTTTAATCGTTGCATTTCTTCTATCCCTTTTTCTCAGGGCAATTTTGGGCCACCAGGAAATCAAGGTCCAATTGGTGCTCCTGGTCCAGGACTTCAAGGAGAAAAGGTAAACATGTCAAACATGTGGCCCAGGGGCCAGAATGAGTCCATCAAAGGGTCTCATTTTGTCAGCTTGATGGCTTTGTTAAATAAAAAATAGAAAAGTCATTAATTATTCCTGTTTTTCAGAAAACTGCTCGGCTAATCCTTTTGTGATGATTTCCAGTAGTGGAAATGTTTACAAGTATTTAAAGACTTACAAGTTTTTTGAATCATAAAAAGGAAAAAAGAAAATCTCTTCATGTGAAGGGCTTTCCACTGTAATCAGTAAACTATGATGTACATGTAACAAGAGACTCAATGAATGTGATATAAACTGAAATAATTGTAGGCACCTGATGAACTGAAACATCATTTAATACTAAGATTATCAGTAATTGGTTTCTTGGAGTTTTTCCCTCCAACATCAGTCTGTCAGGTAAGCAGAGAGTTTGAAATAGACACTGAGACATGAAATCACATTTATTTATCTCAAACCGTCTCATCTGTTGCGTTTTATTCTAGTTTAGGCTTTCAGCTTTAGTCGTGGCTCTGACTCAGGTGAACATTTTCACCTTCTTTCACGTCGTAACCTTTAAAGAGACTTTTTGTTTCGGCATATATTATTACACAATGATTTTACTCGTCTGACCTTGTTAATACACCGTAAAGCTAGACCGTATGAGGCCCGCTGAATTAAAATGAGTTCAACACTCCTCCATTAGAGGGAAGAGTCCAAAATTCCTTTTTTCTTTTCCTTTGTGGTACACTACATCTCACATTACTACTGGTTTTACTTCTAATATCATTTCTTGGAGTTAAGTCTCCACCTGTGAGTGTGAAGGTGTGAAATTTAAGCCTGGGAAATCCAAAAAACACTTGATTAACAATAACAAAGAATTAATGTGCTTCAACTCAGTGCTGACTAATGTTTCATTTAGAAATAAAAGCATAAACTGAAGGCAGACATGTTATACTGTCACTTTGACTTTTTCTCATCAAAAATAGATTTAGAAACATCCATCTTCTTCCACTCATCCAGTTCAGTGTTGCACAGGGACTACAGCATATCCCAGCTGGCATAGGGGCCACTAAACAGACAACCACTCACATTCACGTCAAACCTACAGATAATTTTACAATCTCCAGTTAAAGTAACCCCAGCCGTGTCTTTTGGGTCAACTCCACATAGAAAGGCCCTGCCTGGATGGTGGATTCAAACCGAGGACCTTCTTGCTGGCAAGAAGGCACCAACCACCATCCTACAAAATTTAGGAACTTTGGTTTAAAAAACACAACAACAAAAAAAAAAAAAAAGATGTGCCCACTTTTTTACCCCAGTGGCCCTAATCCTCTTCCGTATTAGTCTCATACCTTCATCTTATCTCTCTTTCTTTCCCTTCAGGGAGATCAGGGTCCAGCTGGGCCTCCAGGACCCAAAGGAGCTCCAGGTGTTGGAATAGCAGGACCAAAGGTAAGACGCCCGATAACAGAAAAGAGGGTTTTTTCCCCTTTTTCTCAGAAGCAGAAACAAGATAAGGATTGTGAATCGGTCTTCCTCTGAATCAGAGGGTTTATGGAGAGGCTGCTGGAGGTTAAGACATAATTCTGTCAATTCAGTTAAAAATAGTAACAGGGAAAAATTGGACTCTAAAGCGAGGTTTGAGTCTATAGCATGCTATACTATATACTATTATAATAAGGTCCATATTTTATATATAGTCTATCATTTGTTGTGCCAGGTACCATTAACACTCACTGGCAAACCCAAGGTGCACAAGACAGAAAATAACGAGAAACAAATATCCTTCATGTTTCCGAGTAATGTTTTCTAGAGATGCAGTGCTCTGGTGTTTCAAGAAATGAATATGAAAGAAACTCATATAAATGATACTAAATATTCACATCTTTTTTTGAATACCCCAATGATTATGTGATTATTACCTTCAGGGGGATCAGGGCCTCTCAGGTGAGCCAGGACTACCAGGTGAGCGAGGTGTTGGAGAACCAGGGCCCAAAGTAAGTCCTCTTTTCACTGCTGCTCTACTCCTGCTGTTAGCTTTAAAGAAATAGCTTGACATTTTGACAACTACCTGGATTCAGAGTAATATTAAGAAAAACTGACCAAAAATCCATATATAATACTTTATATGAATATTTGGCCACAGCTTTTGTGTTTTCAGTCCCATTGACACAGGTGTACAAGCACTTAGCTATGCAGCCTGTTTTTACAAACATCTGAAAGAATGGGTCTTTCTAAAGAGCTCAATGAATTTATGAATTTGAGTGTGGGGATGTAATAGGATGCCAGCATAGCAGAAATTTCATCTAGATATTCCTCAATTAACTTTAAGTGGTATTACTGCAAAGTTAAAGCAATATTTTATAAAGTGGAAGATGTATTTGATTTGATTTGGACAACTGTAGGCTAGCCACCAATCCTGCTTCCAGCCTTCATGCTAACCCAAGCTAACCACCTCCTAGCCATAGCTCCAAAAGCAAAGAAGACATAGTGCAGATATTCATCTTCTTAATGTAGCCGATTGTATTCGTGTGGTTTCAACCCCTCTGGGGCTCTTGTGTGTCATTTTCCTGTTTCAGGGTGACCCTGGAGCTGAGGGGTTACCAGGTATACCTGGTCAGCCAGGAGAGGATGGAGACCCAGGACCGAAGGTAATGAAGCCTGATATCAGTCAGTTTTCTGTTCGTTAAATGTATTTTCAATTCAATTCAGTTTTATTTATATAGCGCCAAATCCCAAATTTTAAATACATCTTACCAGTCTGTCTGTCCACTTTGTCATTTACTGATCAGGGGGACCTTGGGTTACCGGGGCCCCGGGGAGCTGATGGGGCTCCTGGTAAAGGTGTCCCAGGAGAGAAGGTAACAGTACTTTATGTCTATGTTTCAGATCAGACCTCCATATTTTGTTCTAGAGGTTATAAGCACTTACCCACAATCTGGAAGATTTTTTAAAGGTTGTTTTTTGTTATTTTGGCAGGGAGACAAAGGGGACCGGGGGTCCAGAGGCCAGCCAGGTGCAGTTGGTCCTGTGGGGCCAATGGGCCCAAAGGTATGTGCGTGTTTAGCAGAAGCATTTTAGAAAAAAATGTCCTAGTAATTTTACACAGCAGTCAAAGTGATATTCCCAGAAATCTGATTATGTTCATCTGGACACTGGGAGAAACATTTAACCACTCACACTGATGATGTTATTTGGAGTCGTTTCTGGATTACTTAGTGTACATCAAGTCAAAGTAATATCGTTGCTACATAAAATTTACCTGCTTGAAATGTTGTTCCAAACTCAGAAAAAACAAAAACAGGCTTTAAGACGCACCTTATTTCCAACATGGACCTACCAGCAAACCAGGTACCAGGATATCAGTTAATCTGCTACCATTATTAAAATATATAAAGAGTATTTAAAGTACTAGTGAACCAGTAAATTCTTAAATTAAAAAACAAAACAAAAAAAACAACAGCACATCCATCCCTCCAGCCAGCCATCTTTTTTGTTCAGCTTCAGAGTGGTGGGGGTGCCTGGAACAGGTGCGAGGTACAGGTTCAATCTGGACGTGTTACCGGCCCATCCAGGGTGCAAGCAGCTGTGAGGAAAGAGAGAAAACATAAAAATTTATTAAAAAATGTACAAAATGTGAAATTGTTCTGTTAAAGTGAAGGACTGTTGATACCACTGTATCTATCATCATCAACATCATCAGTGTGAGTGGTTAAATGTTTCTCCCAGTGTCCAGATGAACATAATCAGATTTCTGGGAATATCACTTTGACTGCTGTGTAAAATTACTAGGACATTCTGAAAAAGCCCATGATTAGGTATTATCATGCATTCAGGGAATTATTTTTAAATGGCTTTGTGTACTGTAATGTTTCTAATAGGTGCTTTCTCCACCAGGGGCAACCAGGAATTATGGGGCTACCAGGTCCAGCTGGACTTACTGGCAGGGGTATAGCAGGGGCCAAGGTAAATCAAGGCTGCATAGCTAAAGTTGCTGTGACTTTCAGTAATAGTAACAGCTTTACTTCTGGGTTTTGCCAGGGAGAACCAGGTCCACAAGGTCCACCCGGAGCTGTGGGAGACCCGGGAATTGGTTCACCTGGATCCAAGGTCAGTTCACTTTCGGTTTACTCTTCAGTTATCCTCCCCAGTAAAGTATGTAAGTACAATTAAATTTTGGTTTGTAGGGTGACAGAGGGCCACAGGGGCCCCCTGGGCCACCTGGACTAAAAGGAGAAGGTTTCCCTGGCCCCCCAGTGAGTATCAAACCAGATTACAGCCTCCTTTATCAGCACAAGACTCCAAGTAATCACACTCAGGTTTCAATGTCAATTGAAAAAAAAATTCTTAGGGACTTCCCGGGCCTCCTGGCCTGACGGGAGAGACTGGACCAGATGGGATTGGTTTACCTGGAACAAAGGTAAGTAAAAAACTGGCTTTTTTTTTTTTATTATGGAGTAGTTCTCTTCACCTCTTAGGAACATTTACATAGATAATTTTATCAGATTTTGAAAAGGAAAAAAACAGATCCCCTGTTTACCCTTCAAAGCGCCTTGAGGCAACTGTTGTTGTGATTTGGTGCTATATAAATAAAGTTGAATTGAAAGTCTTACCTTTTATCTTGAATATTATCCAAAATCTTCTGCTTTCTTCTTGGATTAAGAACCACAAATAAAGACTTTTTCTGACTTTCTTCTTATTGCTGTGTTGATCGTGGTTTTAAACTGTTTTATTTGTGCAATTAATAATTGTTGTAATTATTGAATTTTTTTTCTTTTCTTTTTGAAAATCTGTATGTTGTTTTCAAGAATGCAAGACTGCATGTGTGTCTGTTTGCTGGAGCATGTACACTTATATGAAGCATTTTGTAACTGTGTGTTCTAAAAACTGATGCACAAATAAAGCTATTATCATTATTGCAAGTATCAGTAAATATTAACTTACTTTCAGGGAGAAAGAGGTTTGCCTGGGCCTCCGGGACCTGCTGGGCCACCAGGAATCGGGTTACCTGGTCCAAAGGTAATCAGAAATGTAGAAAACAATGGATTTTGTTGTATTTTTGTTGTCTAAAGTAGATATAAAGTTTTCTTTTCCTGCAGGGTTCAGCTGGCCAAATAGGACCACCTGGTCCACAGGGGTCACCTGGAGAAGGGTTACAAGGACAAAAGGTACAGTTGTCACCTGTCACTTACATTTATTCACTTGCAGATAGCTGAATTATTGAATGACTTTATGAGTACATTTGAAGTAATAATGAGCAGTTTTCTAAAGATTCTGAATTAGGGAATGCATGTTTGCTACACTCTGGTAACACAGTGATGAAAGAATTGCTGTTTCCAATGAGTCTAGCAAACTAAATAATGATTTTTCCAACAGGTCTGGTTGGATTTTAGCTAAGACATATGAATCTGCATTCCCTCCTTTTATGCAGTGGTCATTAGCAGCAAGAGAAGCACACTGCAGTTGTTTTGAATGAAGATCTGATAGGGTCAGTAAGTTTTCCAGTGGATCTATGCAGTCTCTTAGAGACAGGTGTGGAAACAATTGTTGCTATAAACTTAGAAGTCATTATCTCAGTAACATTAACCATAAAGGTCTGAAAGGTCACACAGGGATGAGTGACAACATGAACTCTTGAATGTTTACAGGGCGAGTCTGGATTTCAGGGGATGCCCGGCCCCAGAGGTCCTCCAGGACAAGGTCTGCAGGGAGATAAGGTACTGTGATGTTTGCAATGTGGGAAGTGAGGAAGTATTATGTGAACTAAAGTCAGCACTCCAATAAAGGTGAAAGATAATCTATGCACTGTCATCACCTCAAACATACAAAAGCAACAATAAATGCAAAAGATAATGTTGGGCAGAAAGATGCGATATGATTGTGACTGATATATGAAGGATGGGACATCTTTTGCTATAACGGCTTTACTTTGTCATCTATACACTGAAAAACTTAGTGTTCCTTTCCTCCTGCAGGGGGACCGAGGGTTCAGAGGTGAGAAAGGCAATAAGGGAGACAGAGGGGAACCTGGAGAGCCGGGCGTCATCGGACCTCTGGTGCTGATATTTTTTTTGCCAGACATAATACTAATTTTTATTTCCTTCACTGAAAAATGTCTTGATGAATTAAGAAGTCATCCTGTAACTGTAGGTTAACAGAACAATTTAAGTCAGAAAATGCTATAGTGTTTTCCTAAATAATGACTTGTTTTAAATGACAGGGCAAAACAGGACAGAAGGGGGAACCTGGACTTACAGTAAGTATGAACACACTTAAAATAGCACTAAACCAATTAAATCTCTGATTTTTTTATTGGACGCTGGTACGACCCACATCAGCCAATGGCTTAGCTGATATTGCTCTTAACAGCCAACTGTATAATCTTATATAGGGACACTAATTATGCTCTTTTAGCCTGCGTGCTGTTGCTGTACATCTGCAAACCACTTTGGAACCCACCTCCTGCCAGGTCATTTTTATGCTGTATTTAACATAATGTCATGTCTGTTGTCACTGATGCATCGTCTGTGTCTTCAGAAATTATTAAGCTTCTCTCCACATGTTTCACTGACTGTGTCCCCCACATTGAGATTAAGTCACTAAATTTCTCTCATTTATATCATTTTGAACTCAAATATTGTTTAATTTTCTCATACATTACAGATGTAAAGATGTCACACTGGACCTTGTAGGAAATTTTTAACAAAAAGGACTTATGAAGCTCATTGGCCTCTAGCTTTGTGTGTTTCACAGTTCAATATCCTCAATTCAAGCAGTTCCTCTCACTTTGAAACACTTTTCCTCTGATTGGCTGCCCCTTACAAAGAGAAGATTTAAAAAACAGGTGGGTGTGGCATCTGTGCCTGAGTTGACCATTAAGGATATCTGCTCTCTCTCACATAATACATATCCAGTGTTTAGAAAAAAAAAAAGGCATGGAAACCCAGTGTTAAAAACCTGAGCTTACGGCTCACAGGAATTATTTGTTTGTGTTGCCATGTTTAATATCAGCATCCACAACAGTAACCGTGCATGTTAGATGTTATGAAAACATATGATAGGGTCCCCAACTAATCTAATAAGATATGTTAATAGATTAAAAAGAGAAATTAAAAAAATTTTGAAACACCTCTAAAATATTGTACTCTCTTTCACAGAGGGATGAAATCATCAAAATAGTAAAATCCATCTGCAGTAAGTCACAAGATTAAGTTTGTGAATCTTAGTTTTCCTTAAATCAGTCACTGAGGATTAGTTTCCTCTTTAGTCATTATAAACTTTATTTGCCCCTCTGGTTGTGTCTCTGCTCCATTTCATCAGGTTGTGCAGTGATGTGCCGCCAGACACCCTTGGAGCTCGTCTTTGTGATCGACAGCTCAGAGAGCGTCGGCCCTGAAAACTTCAATGTGATCAAAGACTTTGTGAACGCCCTGATCGACCGCGCCTCGGTCGCCCGGGACACCACTCGTGTTGGCGTGGTCCTCTACAGCCACATCAACATGGTGGTGGTCAGCCTCAGACAGGAAGCCACCCGCGATGAGATCAAATCTGCTGTGCATTCCATGACTTACCTGGGCGAGGGCACGTTCACAGGCAGTGCCATCCAACAGGCCAACCAGGTGTTCAAGGCAGCCCGGCCAGGTGTGAGGAAGGTGTCGATCATCATCACCGACGGACAGGCCGATAAGAGGGACTCGATCAGTCTGGAGAGCGCTGTGACAGAAGCCCAGAGAAGCAACATTGAGATGTTCGTGATCGGAGTGGTGAACAAAAGCGATCCACTGTACAAAGAGTTCAAGAAGGAGCTCAACTTCATGGCCACTGACCCCGACAGCGATCACTTGTACTTGATCGATGAATTCACAACACTTGCAGGTGACTATTTTATGATCTGGCCTTGACACAGGCTTTATGATCTGATAGTTTTGTCTGATTGAAATGCAACAAAAATGCTACGTAAAAAGCTGAGTATAATACAATAAAGTGGCTTTAGAAAGAATCATTTTACTTTAGCCAACTGAAAACCTGCAGCTATGATCCTACTTGATTCTAACACAAGGAGAGCACAAATAACGCAGCAAACCAATTCCCGTAAGAAAAACTGTAATCAATTCAAAACCAACCAAACTTAAAAAATATAAATCGTTTTTTTTCGTATTGGAGTTTGGATAAGTCATGCATCTTATCCAGAGATTCATGAGTTTAATTTTCCAAACAATACTAACATGTTTTTGGCATTTCAACGCTGCTTGTTAAGCTAGGCTGAACATTTTTCAGTATAAAGAAGTTTAAGTGGGCACAGATGTCTCATTTTCCTGTTTTCTAGAATATCCTCAATCTGCACCTGAACCTGAAAGTAAATATGATGAATCTGAAACTGGGGAACGTCTTGTATTCGTGTGCTTTGGTTCAGGAATACTCCCTTAGAAAACCTGCTGTGTTGTTAAAAGCAGAGTAGAACTGTCCATTTGTCTTCTGGTGTTTGCAGCTCTGGAGAAAAAACTTTTGAGTCATATCTGTGAAAACGAAGAGAGACGCTTGTTCAGCTCCATCCCGAGCTCGGGGCTTCCTCCAGGAATTCCAGAAGTCTCCAGCAATGCTCGAGAACCGCCATATAGGACAGACACGGACACACCCACTTTCACGGGAGACTTCAGGAGAGTCCAGAAAATGGTGAAAATGTGTTGGTTTTCGTTTTTTTAAACTTTGTTCTGTGCGCTCAGACTAAAATCATCTTCAAAGTCTTGTAGCTTTGTTTTTCTTTTACAGCCACTGGATGTTGAACAGTCGTCATAACTTTAGTGACTTTTTCCTCTAGCACCAACAGCAGGTCAGATTTTTCTTTAGTCAGGTGAAATATCGAAACATTTACCAATTCAAAAACTCAGCAAATGTTGCCATTTGTCTAAACATGCCAGAATGCTCAAGCTGAAAGCACAACAATGCTTAACACATTCCTCTTTAAACAGATATTTTGAACTTGTTCAAGACCTCAAGAATATGTTCTTCTATTAGTATTTATACCAAAGAAAGATCAGAGCTTTTGTTTTTTTTGTTTTTTAAAAAAAACGAACATGGACTACATTCATAAATAACTCAAATGGTTGGTGATATTTTGCCTCGAAGCCTTGTGTTAATCTGTTGTCTTCAGCTGCTCTGAAGCTCTGCACCACTTCCCACAGATTTCACTCAGTGACTATGACTAGCTCAGGTATCACCTGGTGACCTCTGTACCTCTCTACAGTAAGATAAACTAAACAGATTTCATATTTTTCTGTCCCTGTTTCAGCCCGGCCCTCCAGGTTCACACCCCGACGGTGAGTCAACCTCTAGAAAGAGGCCGACAACGAACGGTAGGACCACCTCAGAAACTCAGAGGCTTCCGTTCTTCGACAGGGAGCCCTTCAGGCCGGTAACAGAGTTCCTCCCACAGTTTGATGTGAACAACCCCACACACGATGTTGTGATGACCGGAGCCATCGGGCCAGCTGGTCCTACTCTGAAGACTCCGCCTGAGGAGAAGATACCACCGGTACCAACTCCGCCCTCGCTGCCCACTGACACCTTCCTATCAGGTAACTGCTGACAAAATTTACTGGGTAAAATGATTAGATCGAGGCCTTAAGTCATCAGATCAAGGGAAGCAAAAAATGAGTTTTTTGCATCTAGAGGAGCCGCCCCCTGCTGGAGATTACAAAGAATGCAGGTTTAGGAAAGTTGAGCATTCACTTCACTTTTCAAACCTAGAATATCCATCAGTGGCTGTGAACAAGAACTGTCACACAGTTTAAACATGCATGAAACTTTATAGGATTCATATCTTAATTTTGAAAGACATTTCTGTACAAGTCCCTGTAAACACCTGCATTCTTCTTCCTGCTCTGATGCTTCAGGCTTGTTAACACATCTGTAAAATTGTGCTTTTAAACTGTTTGAAAAAGGTTACTGTTTCAAACAGCTGTCACTTTCAAAAATGTTGAGATAATATAGGGATAGGTATCACTCAGTCAACTGGATGATTCAGGCTGCCAAAACTTGACTTGAACTAACCATAATGCCCACTTTCAAACAGAACACTGAGGGATTCTCTCATAATTGTGATCTCATGGATCTTGTAAGACTTTAACTGCCTTGTAGGGCAAAAAATATTGGTCAGTATTGTCCAGCAGCTTTTATTTGGAGGATGAATCAAAGCAATCCTCTAATGCAATTCCTCTGTCTACACGATGAGAGTCACGTTGTTGATTTCTTAGAAACTGTTAGGTCTAGTGCCATTTTCAGTTTAGAAGTTTAATTTAGTTTGTGACCAAGAATCTGCTAAATTAGTTTCTCTCCCAGATGTCCTTAGTTGTGCAGAGTTCTTAAGTTTCCTGTATTGTAATATATTAAGTTGTTTAAACCATGTTTCAATGCTTTATTTTGCCCCTCTGTCCATGTCCCATTAAAAAAAGAAAACATATTTACCACTAACTGAGCACAGCAAACAGAATAAGAGTCCCCACAGGGCTGCTAGCACAGGTGTAGCCTCTGATAACACTTTTTTTGGTGGTCTCTAGCTGAGCGCTGCACCCAGACCCTGGATCCGGGACCGTGTCGGGACTACGTGGTGAAGTGGTACTACGATCCCACAGCGAATTCCTGCGCTCAGTTCTGGTTTGGAGGCTGCTTAGGGAATGGAAACCAGTTTGATACTGAGAAGAGCTGCAAAGAAGCCTGTGTCAAGGCCTGACATGCAGATGCCTGCAGTCACAAACACACATCAAATGCTTAGAAAACATTTTGATTCAAATTCCTATGAGATTTACCAGAAAGTTCACTTCAGTGAGGGAGTACTCTTGTAGTTACTTTGACACGGATAGATAAGCAGCAAATGTTAGAAAGCATCATTAAATCAAACTGAGTTTTAGGTTTTAAATGTAGTGGACTACTTATTTGTGGTATTTGTCTTAAAACAAGGAAAAAGAGGAAACAATTTTTATGTCACTTTAGAGCTCTTCTGTTAAAATACCACTAACTTCTTTAAGAAAAAGAAAATGTAACTCTTTTTTTATAATGCAATGTTTTTTAATGATACTTTTTATGTGTATGTTTATTTTTAATACAATATGTCATTAAAATATCAAAATAAAAGTGTACTTTTTAATCATGTACATCCAAGGTAACTGCTCTTATTGAATGGCTCTTAGTTTAAGGTTTGTGCTAAATAAACACGATTTTTCCCCCTCTCCAAATACACACAAAAACAAAGAAATAATGCTTCACTGGTTAATTTTTAGATTAAATATTTATTTAGATGTTAAACAAAGAGATTTAACTGCTGGGGAACTGAAACCTTTCTTAAAATAATCCAATTTTCTGACGACACGGGTGCGGGCACATTTCATAAATTACACTTATCTCTCAGCGATTCTTTGTTTGAAATTTCCACTTGTAAGCTGAAGCCATGAATGCACAAGTAGAAAAGTAATCATAATGCAAGAATGCAAGTGATAAATTTAAAAAAAAGCAAAGAGTGGCCAAAGCAGAATGTGTTTCAGACTTCCTTCATGAAGTTTTAAAAATAAGAAAATTCTATAAAATCTAATTAAATTTGAGTCTTTTACATCAGTTGTTTAATTTCAAATCTATTGTGTGTAGCATAGAGAGCTAAGTATATTAAAACCGTCTTTACCTTCCAAACATTTGACCGTACCCACCCATTAAAGAGGGAATCATTAAGCTAGGAGCTGCAGCAGCTAATTACTCTGCCGACAATTTCCCCCAGATCTTGCTAAACAAGATCGAAAACGAAAATAACAAAAAACGCCAACAAGAAGCAGATGTTCTGCTGCTGAAGTTGAGAGGATTCACCTCCCATAAGAAGCACAATTGGAAGATGACTCAGCGCAAGACACTTCCTTCAAGCCAAAGTTTCAAATTGGACATGATTACATGTAATTACGGAGGAGAGGCTGCTCTCAGAACAATGCATCTTCAGCTTGAGACAAAAAAATCATATGGAGTGCCCATTTAGCTGTAAGGCTTCTTCTTGTTGACTTTGGGGTAACGTCTCCAGAGAAATGTAAATGGCTGGTTGTGCTGGGCGAACGTGGCAGGTATTATTTTGCATCAGCGCTGCCGTCACAACTGTTTTGTGCTAAAGTCAATTAAACAGGAGCAAAAGCGAAGGAGACAGTGAACAAAAGCGGTGGAAAAGTTTTTTAAAAACTGTTTAATCGTTAAACTGATTGTACATTCATTCAGATCGAAATTCACAGGAGAGTTTTTAAAAAGAGCGGGATCACTTGTAGAAGACGAGGGAAGAACTCATAATGATGTATCCCGGCTGCTGGGCTGGGTTTGGATCCCGTCCGTTGAACAAGCCGAAGTAGACGACGGTGTTGGATTCAGACCTGCTCATGTCGAGCTGTCAAGACAGAAAGAGAGCCAAACAATGTATTAATAAAACCTGTCCAGTGAGATGAAGTGAGGTTCAGTCTCAGAGACTAGTCAGGATTTACACGATTAGATCAGGAGTCTTTGGGGTCAATAACTCGAGAATAATAAAGTGCTCCTTTATTCTAATGGGTCTAACTTCAACTCAAGTGCTTCTCGTCAGCATGACTTCAATGTGAGGTTCTTGTAAAATTACAGAAGGAGAGAAGCCCTTTGAAAGCACTGTGTAAGAGACGCACAGTGATGAATTCCTACTGGTAGATTTCACATTGTGTCCTTACAGCAGACCCATTGTACATTTACTTTTTTCCTACTCTTGAGTCCGTATGATGTCAGAAAGGGGATTTCCCTTATATGTTCATCACCGGCCCCACCCATCTGGCATTCAGTCCTTCTGTCACCAAGGGGAAGCCAATCAGAAGACAGTCAGCTAAAAGGAATGGAGACGAGAGCTAGAACGATTTCAGACAGAGGCACTGCACCAAGGCCAAGTATAAGACAAGGATTATTTTGAACTGTCAGTCATGCTAAGCTTCTCTATCAGAGGCCAGTAATATCAACACTGAGTTGGAAATGAGCATAACAGAATATTCAGCCTAGTGCAGCTCTGCATCCGTTTTGAAGACAGATTTCTCCAGCTTTTAGGCAGTTTTGGTTTCTCTTTGTTATTGTGGACACAACTAGAAAAAAGCTCATTACACAAGCGTGTAAGGTTCATTATTGTCCATCTGTCCTTAAGAAACATGAAATTCTCAAACCGTTTTTTAAGGCAACAGTTCTGTTGATTTACAAAGCTATAAAGCAAGGTGAGATTGCCAGTAGAGTCTACTTATTGTGGCTGAATAACATTTTAGGATGGTTTTGTTGTGGGTTTGCCACTAAGAGCACCTTTAATATCTGGCATTTCATAAATATTTAAGGGATGAAATGAGAAATTTAGTGCAGGACCAACCTGTTTGGTGACATCAACCCTCCAGGGATTCACCTGTAGTCCATCACACCAGCCTCCTCGGCCGTACAGCCATGTGCCGTGTTCGTTTGGTACAGCGCCCTCTTTGACGCGCATCGCACAACCCAGAGCCGTTCCTGATGGTCCCAACGTGACATTAAAAGTATTTGATTTCCGATTTGCACCGACCAGTTTTTAAGTCTTTAACAAGCACCTTGATAAACAATCCTCAGGTACATTTGTAGGTTAGCTCATCAGCAGAATTTTTTTTTTTTTTTTTATTTAAAAGAAATGCAAATTTTGAGGATTTCAAACAGATTTTTGTAAATAGAGTATCTATCTAGTATTTTTAATTTGGATGGCAGGACAAATTAAACGTTTCCATATCTTCTGATTTAATAATTGAAAATATTGAGAGATTGAAATAGGAACACAGACATAGATATGAATATGTGCACAAATTTTTGGACAGGATATATTTATATACAAGATCACTGATCAAACTTTAAGGCATTTAAGAGGTCGCTTTGCAGATCAGTTCCTGATCCTTACGTATAGATAGCTGAGTACAACTATCTATACACAAAGTTTTGAGTACTCAGACCATTGATAACTATAACATATAACAACAGTCATGCAGAAAGCATCTTTTCCTCACCTGCAGAATCAAATACGTGGGTATTGTTATAAGCACCGTTGATCAAGAAATGGTGGGAGGTGACACAAAATTCTCCGCAGCCATTCTCATCACTGCCATGTCCTGTGATGACAGCGTACAGCTCCACCTGAAAACAGACATGCAGCCAATGTGATGCTCCACAGACAGCTGTAAACAACTAGCAAAGACTGTATGTAAAAGATGGACGTAGCCACCATGACTTCAGCCGTAAGGACTGTGAAGACATATTCGATTGAAGCCTTGAGCTGCATTTTCACCTTCAGCGTCATGGCGTTTTGCTAGAATAACTGTTTATTGAGCTCATAAATTAAGTTACCAGTAGGGTTATTTTCCCATAGACTTCTAGCCAGCCTGACCCCTGGTGGCCATTGCAAAGAATGCAGGTTTAAGGTTTTCAGACCCTGGAAGTCACGTCCATCTTTTATAAACAGGCTCTGATATTTGGTGGTTAATACCATATTTGATACCTTTTTGGTGGACGCTGGGACAGTGAATTTGATTGGCTGGTACCTCTTGTTGTAGTTTTTGTCAAAGGTTCCTCCATCGTACAATGACACCACTTTAAAGGGACGAAGGCTCTCCACAAAGTTTCCTGTGACAGAGAAAAAAACCAAACAAACAAAAAAGTCTGACGCAACATCTTCCTCTAGATTTAGAAATTACAGAGCTTTAATAGTCCTGATTTTTTTATGCATTTCTTTAATTGATTATTAATGATATATTTTGAATGTGTTTCAGCATCCACGTGGTTTAAACATACATTTATGCTCATATCCTGGTTTGTTTGAGGTGTCTGCTGAGTATTTGTATCGTTGTGTTATCAGGTAGTTTCGAGTGAGTTATTTGATAGGATTCAGAGAAGGAACAAATTGTAAAATGTAACAAGCTTCCTGCTGCAGTTTGATTGCACCATCTGTGTTATTCACCTGTCTGATTGGTGCCACTGAACCTCAGATTGAGGGAAACAATCCAAGGCATCGCCCAAGGCACCGTCTTCATAGTGAAGGTGCATTTATTGCTGTCCAGCAGGGGGCTCAGAGGGGAGACGTCCGTCAGCCAGCGCCCGATACCTCTGGTAAAATAACACAAAATCATATCGCACAAACTAAAACAACAGAGCTGTAATTACGCATTTAAAAAAAAAAAAAAAAAAAGCGTTTGTGCTTCCATCAACACCAAATATCAGCGTTTTAATGCAGATTTATATATTCACTAAGTTTTTTAAATATTTATGTTGAAAGAAATGATGTAGTGAAGGAGGACATGCAGAGGATGGGTGTGATAGAGGATGCTAATTATAAGGTGAGATGGGACAGAGAATCCGTCATGGAGGGAACAGCTGAAAGAAGAATTTGAGCACTCATCAGTACAGAGATTTATTCTGTTTACCGTTTACCTACCTGAGAATTTATGATACGCAATGATGCCAAATAAGGCAACTGTGTAATAAATGACTTTCTATATGGAATAGATATTCATTTGTATGTGTAATGAGCACACTGGTGATTATTAAGAACGGTTATAGCTGTGCCATCAGAGTGTTTCACACGAGCTTTGTACCTGCGGAAGGCGGTGATCCATCGACCCAGCTCCATGTTGCAGTACGGACTCATGTGATCGCAGCAGACAAAAAGCTGCACGGTGTGATCCCACTGAGCGCATGACGAGTCTCTCCTGCCGGGACACGACAGCGACGCATCAAGCTCCAATGTGTCAAAGTCCAACAAGTCTGCAGACAAAGCACCTTTTTTTTTTTTTTTTAAACAATACATTTTCCACCTTTCTTATATGTCAACATTCCTGCTGCCGAGAATCCACCATTCACCTATTCCAGTAGGATGTTAAGTCACTATGTATATAATTTTTGCAGATAATGCTGAGCCTCCAGAGTTGAGAAGCCCACAGAGTGGCCTTTTCCAGTCACTGCTACCAGAACAATGTAAAAATGTTCATATTTGAAGTTAAGATGAATATCCAGCATTGGATTAGGGTGTAAAAAGGTGTAAAGAGTAATGGAAAGCCACAAAATGATCAGTTTTATTTTAACAATATCTGATGTTTCTTTCTGCCACATGAATCTGATTAAAGCAGAATACTTTTACAGATCAAAATCAGTCTATTACAGCAGCATTATATAAACAACGTATCTATCACAAGTAACCTGATTAAATAATTAACAGAAATTTTTGATAAACTTACCTATAGACAGGTCAACTGTGGCCACCGCTCCTTTGTCCCCTTGCATTTGGACTTTATCAAAGACAGAAACAACTTTTGCAGGATTCTGGAGTTTAGTCTGCAGATCAGCAAAGAAATCAAACCTGGAGACGAAGCCAAAGTAATGATCAATGACAAAAACAAAAAACAAAAAAAAAAAACCCAAACCCTCAGAAACCGTCACATCTTCAGTGTTACAGTGAGTTTGTGCTGCTGACTACAAACCATCAAATGCCATAACCAAAATATCTACTTGGAGGTTCATTAAGCATTAGATACAGTAGTGAAAAAGAACACAAAAAAAAACCCATAAAAATTCACTGCATATAAATTTCATCCTTTAGAGATGTCACATGTCCTGTCTTCTTGTGGAGGACAAGACAGGTCATGGGCAGGCTGTAGAAGATTTTGTGGCTTGCTGTGATTGGTGAGTCCTTCCTTTTATTAAATGTGTCAAAAACAAAAGACATGATTATTGATTTTAGGAGGTCTTCACCTACCATCATCAAAGCTGCTGATATTGAGATTGTGGAGAGTTAAAAGTATTTAGGGGCTGTTTTTGACCACAAACTGTGTTTTGAGCCTCATGCTGATGCCACTACCAAAAACGTTCAGCAAAGACTGTTCTTTTTAAGGAAAATTAGATCTTTTAATGTCTCATCTGAAATGTTGTCCTTGTTTTACAGAGGTTTTATTGAATCTGTTATTTCTTTCTGTATTGCTGCTTGGTTTGGTAACATGACTGTGAAGAACAAGAATCGGTTGGGACTTTCGGTAAAAACTGCCAGCAAAATCTCAGGGCGTCGGCAAGATGGGCTTTTGGCCGTGTACAACAAGCATGTGCTGAGGAAGGCTCGTTTTATTGTTAATTGTTTCAACCATCCACTTCACAGTGAGTTTGACTTGTTGCCCTCTGGCCGTCGTTTTAGAGTACCTGTGAGGAAGACCAACACACTCCAGGTTTCTTTTATCCTAACTGCAACCTGTCTCCTTAATGCCAAATAACTGTCTCGTGGCTTTTTATCATTGTTTTGTTTATTCTTATTGTTGCCCTGCTCCTAAACCGATTTCCCCTTGTGGGACAATAAAGTAATGAATTGAACTGAATTTTGCACATAAATAAATGATGTAACCAAAGCAGTCGACGTAAAGTGACTGCATTCAACACAAGGAAGAAGAAAGCCACAAGACCAAATGTTCCATCTTGCAGTTCTAAAGAAATTGATCAAACCATAACCATCTGTGAAGAAGGCCTGGTATTGATTATATGTATATTAATCTTAAAATCAAAGTGCTACTCAGTTAAAACAAAAAAGTTGGATTTAGATTCCAGCCATGAAATCTAATAATCAAGCGCCTTAAACCCCAAAAATACTTAATGGGCAGCCTGATTCACCTTACCTACATCAGTAAGCTGTAACTTTATGGTCCTAGTCTCTACTTTCATGGGGTTCATTTTGTAAACTGTGCCGTCTCTCAGGACAAAGCTGGGTATAGCCTACCAATGTTTTTGACAAGTTGCCTGATTCATGCATCACTCATCCCTAATCATCCAGTTTCAAAACACTTGTACAATCTAATGAAACACTGGAATAAAGCTTCCAGTGTCCTCTTGTTAGATAATAAACTAGAATCTTCCAGTTTCAGTAACCTCCCTGTACTTACCACTCGGCCTGCCAGTTAACAAAGCTGAACATGGGGTAGAGGAACCAGCCCATCTCAGCCAGCAACCCCTGTTTGTCAATGCCGATGAAGAAATTCGGGGACGGCGTGTTCTGGAAGGACACATTGACCAGCTTTCCAAACCTGAACAACAAATTGGAACATCAAAACAAAAATCATTACTGTGACCTTTTAGAAGAACAGTTAGTCCTTGTATATGAATGTGAAGCATCAACATCAGGAGGCTTTAATCCTGCAGGTGAGCCGATCTTACCGGAGCGTCTGAGCGACCTCAGGGTCCTGATGCACCATGGCAGCTGGGATGCTGAGCAGCGAGAAACACTCATCCCCGACACAGTTCATATCCTGGAGTGGATTACTAGGGAGGGCATAGACAAGGACACCGGAGGCATTGGATTTGGCCATGCTCTGAACCTGAAGGAAAACAATTCAGAGAGGATGAAACTGTTACAGAACTCAACATTAATAATGAATATTTTATGCTTATATACTTAATGCATTCATAGTTTAGTCTATAAAAAGGAAGGAAACCAGGACGAATTTATTTTAGGCTACAATGCTGAAAACTGCTGAACTTGAAATTTGTGGTAAACAATTTGTGTCAGATAGCTTCCAGACCAAGTAACAAAAATATTAAACAAACAGAATGTTTTTATTTTTCCCCAAAATGTCTGTGATTTTAGCTTCCTGATTTCTCTGTGCTTAAATATTTATGCTGAGGTCATATCTCAAGGGGAAGAGTGATTTGACTCAGAACCATCAGCAGACTTCATGAAACCAACTATCCATAGTGTCTATCCCACACTTTAATGTATGCTGTGGAAAAAAAAAATCCCATTGATTTCATAAGCTGAGCAATCTGCAGCACAGTGGCTCGGTGATCAGCACAGTTTCCTCACAGGTGCAGAGTTGCATGTTATTTTGGGGAAAGTCTCAAATAAAGGTTTAAAAAAAAAAAAAATACTCAATTTAAAACTTTCATAATTCATCTCAATAAAGACATACCTGCCTCTGAATCTGTCGGTAAGGGGCAAAACTTTTGATATTGGAAGCTTTCTGGTTCCACTAGTGGTCCGAGTGCTATCGACCAATCATGTTTGAGCAGGCTTTGACTGCATGTGGGTAAACAGTCTGTGTAGAGAGCAAACGAGGGACTGGATTTGCTGAAATGCAAACCCAAAACTATCAATATACTCTGACAATGATTTAGCTTTTTATCATGATGTTTATATATATTTTCCCCTCATTCAAACAGATCAGTGCACAGCTTTGATATCCATCAGCTACATCGGAGACCAGGGAGTGTTGGCCTCACCAGCCAAATATTCCCAAATTATGAAGAACTAAAAGTCAAATAAAAACCAAGATTTAGTGGTTTTAGCCCCTAAGCATGAATACTTTTGGTTTCTATTTTTGTTTTAATCAATTACTGTTATATAAAAATCAAAAACTGATCATCATTTAGGATAACAGAAAAATGAAAACCATTGTTTTAGAGCTTTGGACATGTGACTTGTATTTTTTATTAGAAAATGCTCAAACTGCAGCCATAAAAATATACACTGCTCAAAAAAACTTAAAGGAACAGTTTTTAATCAGAGTAAAGCATCAAAACCTTTAAACTTCTGAGTGATCGATGTCCAATTAGAATTTGCCTTAAAATACCAGAATTGTCACGTCCAGCAATGGCGCCGTGCGCTTCTCACATACTGGAGCAGGTTCACCCTGAGCACCTGTGACAGACATGAGAGCGTCTGGAGAAGCTAAGTAAAATGTTACACGGCTTTAACGTTGTTCAGGACATACAGACCTCGATACTAGTACTAGATACTAGATTCCAGACTAGACAACAGCACTCTGACTGTCATTAGCTACAGGATGAAATCCTTGGCCCTACTGTCAGACCCTACACTGGTTCAGTGGGTCCTGGGTTCCTGCTGGTGCACAACAATGTCCAGCCTCATGTGGTGGTAGTATGTAGGCAATTCCTGGAGAATGAAGGAATCGATACCATTGGCTGGCCCCCACGCTCACAGACCTAAATCCAATAGATCACCTCTGGGACATTATGTTTCCGTCCATCTGATGCCACCAGGTTATCTCAGACTGTCTGGAAGCTTAGTGATGCCCTGGTCCAGACCTGGGAGATCCCTCAGGAACACCATCCCCGCTCGACGCCCTCCATTGTTTCATTATATGAAATAGATCACCTCTCGTCGTTGATTTTTGATTTGTCTTTCAATTCTGTCCTCTGTAGGTTGATAATTTTTATTTCAATCAAATGATATGGCATACTTTCCTCCCTAACACATTACCCAGTCCACATCTGTATAGATATCAAGTATGATTTTTTTTTTCCATTGAGATCTGATGTGTTTATGTGGTCAAGCTTTAAATGTCAAGAAAAAAGCCTTTAGAGTCTCCGGATCCTCCCAGTTCGATTTAATTTCACTGAACTTTAAGCACGTCACTACAGACGGCAACAAACTGTAAGCAAAAACATTCATTAAATTTGACATTAACAGACCTTAGTGAAGAAAGAACAGTTGCCTTCAGACACCCAGGCGACAGCACCTGCCACCGAGGGGAAGGTTTCACACCCATCTCCTGCGTCAATCACTGTATAGGACTTTGAGCCCCAGCGTGCCATGAGCCAGTCATATCTGGCATCTAGTCTTTTAATGATCACAGGCATCTTCCACTCTGCAGGGAGAAAAAAAAAACAAGGATTACAAATAAAAGCTTTGTCACAACTTGCCTCTGCGTTCTGATTATTAGTAACCAATAATAAAAAGACCTGAAATCAACCATCTGCTGACTTCACTCCTCTAAAAATCAGGTAGGTCAAGAGAAAAATCAGTTGCAGAGTCTGATTTTATGCACGGTCTTACCCTCTGAGATAAAAGCAGCCTGGGAAAGACCACAGTTGTGTCCCAAGCAGCTCCAGTAGTAAAGCACTCTGGGGATCCAATTACCCAGAGCGAAGACGGGCACCGGAGAGAAGTGTAGCCTGGACAGAACCTCCTTTTTACTGCAGAAAAGCAAAAGAGACAAAACACACAGATGGTTATATTAACTCCAGAAGAACCATGAATCCTTATTTTCAGCTCCAAGTTTAAATTCTTGGACTTCAAAATAATCCATTTATCTCATACAGTTCATCCGCTGACTGGAAAAAAGCCATTTTAGTCAGGTGCCTTCTGATTGGCTGCACCTCAAAAGCAGAAGATTAGAGCATCAGGTGGTTGGGGTTTCTGTTTCTTAGATGACCATATTAGGGATATCCCTGTGACATCATACAGAACCAAAAATAAAAAAAAACTGGCCAACACAAAGCATTTAGACGTGTCTGAAGCTTTTGATCACCATATTTAATTTGAGCATCCACCATTTTAAGTGTATATTTGACAAAAAGTAAGAAAAACCCTTCAAAGGTTAACTCTAAACAACCCAAGGAACCTACACTGGGAAATAGTTAACACAATAAATGCCACTCTGGCAGTGTATGGCCTTTACGATCTTGCTCATGTTAATAAAACATTGAGATTTAAATAAAAACATCATAACATAATGTTTTCCAATAGACTAAGGAGTTCTAGGTACTTTTTACTTCTGCTGCACTTCCCTTTTTTCCAGTGCAGTTTCCTGTATTTGGTACAGTATGTTGTCAGTATTATTAAGATGGTTCCTGTTTCACATAACTGATTATTTTACAGCTTTGAGGATTAATGTTCCTGAAAACTGTAAAATAAAATGAGCCTCCTGTGTAAGTTTAAAAAAAAAAAAAAGTATACTCAGCTCATTTAATCTTCCAAGAAACTTTTCCTTACTTTTTAATGTTGAAACTGTTTCACAGCACAGATTGGACATAAATGACTCTTCTATTGATAAAAGTGCTAAAATTATCCTGGTAAGCTCCATCGGTGGAAATTAAATGATAACCTCATTTACATTTATATTTCATGATGTTTTGGAAGGCACTTTGTGTTTCACATTTAAATGGAAAAAGGTAAATTTCTAGTTATATGAATTTAAATTTTATATCCTACAGACAAATTTAGCTTACGGATGGGAATGCACTGGAGAGGAAACTAGTGGGTCTCAAAGTGTTATAGAATTTGAACCCTAGCAGAAAAGAAGCCACGTTTCATTAGTCTGTAGGTTTTTTGTAGTTTAAACCATTTAATTTGACATCTAAAGCTCTCAGACTGTCTTTAAATAACACCAACAACTCCAACTCTATGCAGTCATGTGAAAATACTAAGTACAGGTTCTGCTATTCAAATGAACATGATTAACTGATCATCAGCAGGTATTAGGACCCTGTCAAAGTCCAGACCTCAACCTGACTGAAATGCTGTGAGGGGACCTTAAGAGAGCTGTGCATAAATCAATGCTCACAGCCCTCAATGAACTGAAGAAGAGTGGGCCAACATTTATCCCCCAACAGGGACTGAAAGTCACACACAGGACGATTACTTCAAAGTTCCTACTGCTAAAGGTCATTCTACGACTTATTGAATCATTGGGTGGACTTAGTGTTTCACAGTATGTCTGTTGCCACTTCAAGTTGCTGAGGCCAAAGATTTAACCAACCTGCAAAAATATTAAAATTGATAGAAATTCATCCCCAAGTGAACTTTCAAGCTCTTTAAATGATTAATATTTGTCAGTCTTAATATGCACCTGCTTTGTTGCTCCTGCTGGTATTCGTGTTCTGTTGTGTTATTACCTGATCCTATCACCAGGTGTGTTCAGCTGTTCTTTTAAGTCTTTTTTTGTTCCACGTGAAGCTTTTAGCCTGTTGTGTGTTCTGAATCCCTGTCCTGGTTAGAGGTTTATATCTAACATTTCACAGAAAAAGCGAAGTTTAGAAAAGCCTTGTGCTGCAAAACTAGACTGTGTGTATGTAAAGTGAGCATAGGTAATGCCACCACCCCAAACAGTAAAGTTTTGCATAAATAGCCTCAGGATATTAATTAATTTAATGTAATTATATTTACACTGAGTGGTATTTTTTAATAAAAACCATCTGTTTTCTATCACCACTGGAACCCAATTCGTCTGCCTCGTCTTACAGCGAGGATGAGTCCTTCCCGCTCACCTGTGGGCGGCGGCCCGCTGAACCTGGTCCCGCATCCAGAGAACATCATTGACCACAGAGTCGTCCAGGGACAGGAAGAGCACCTGTGTGCTGTTCGGAAGTTCCTCCACGAGACTTTTTAGCGAAGACTCTGAGCTCCAAAGGCACTCCAGAAACCCTGAGTTGTTGGTGAAGGCGTGGATCACCAGAGGTCCCCGCAAAGCGTCGGGCTGGAAGGAAAACTCCCCATCCAGAGTTGGTACTTTGAACGCGTCCGCCGGGTCACCGGGCTCCGGCCCGGCGGGAGGTTGCAGAGATCTCAAACTAACCGTGCTGTCACCTTCGGTCAGCAACACCTGGCGCCGCGGTCTCCCTCCTGTTTCAGCTATATGAGCTGCCACAACAATCAGGAACCACAACAGTGCAGACTTTGAACGCAAGAAAGCCATGTTCGCGCTGTAAGCTAGTGCTCGTGAACTCACCACGAACAACCAAGGTCGGACATCACTTAGGCAAAAGTTGACTTGAACTTAAAGGGTGAGAGTCTGTTTTAGCTGTCCTCAGACTACCTCACTGTGATTACCTCCTTCCTCCTAATCATGACATCCAAACATTTGAGCCGGAGGCGGGCCGAGCCGCTGTCTACGGCAGCCCTGTGGGGACACAAGGTCTAGGAAAGCGCAAACGGTACTTTTAACGGTAAACGATCTGGAACAGAGATATTGATTGGTCGTCAAAATAATTAAAACTGAAATGAAAAATACGGATACAACAATGTTTGTATTATTAAATATTTTTATACATTGGGACACAACAGACGATTTCAGAGGAATGCTTTAAGACACTTAACACTGGTCTATGAACCATCCGAGGATAAAAAAAAGGATGAACCAGTGCAGCGTCTGCACATAACAGACGACTTAAAAAAACAGTTTTAAAGTTTAGCATCAGATACTTTGTTACTGCTGACCTGTTTCAAAAACACAGAAACTGATCCCATTGGGGGAAAAATATCCACAGCAGACGAATAGTGTCTGTAAGTGATGTCCTTAAGAAATATGAATAAAAACACATAAAGCAAAGACCTGATACTGGTCCTGAAAAACGCATCTGGTTCTTCGGTTGATCCATCTGCTGTTGACAGAATCAGAATACTTTATTAGTCCCTAAAGAAATTCTACAGAAGCCGCTGTGGCAACATGTCTTGTTCACAACTGAACAATATCAGTCATGGATTCACCCGAGTCCACCTCGAGGCGACTGTTGTTGTGAATGGGTGCTGTATAAATACAATTTAATTAAACTGAATCAAATTCTTTTATCTTCATAAAATAAAATATTTAAGAGATTATCTTACATAACAGCCAACTCAAGAACTAGGGTATGTTATTACAACATGTTGATTGATTGATTGATTGATTGATTGATTGATTGATTGATTGATTGATTGATTGATTGATTGATAATACTTTATTCATCCCGAGGGAAATTGGGTTAAGGCTGCCAGCCTTGCCAGCACCATCTTGCACATGAGTTTGC